>JAWDJV010000009.1:0-82034 GCA_033119285.1 Teratosphaeriaceae sp. CCFEE 6253 | reverse complement strand
GGCATAGCTATAGCGAAAAATAGGATAGAGATATAGAAACTTATCGATTAGATCGTCCTATAGGCTTTACGGAATAGGCTATAGCTAAATAGTCCGAAGTATAGTCTTTTAATACGTAAGTTAGATAGGGAGGCAATATAGGCCGGGGACGAGGTAATACCTATAGTAGACTAATATATATATCTTAGGTTTCCGGTAACGATAGACGGCATTACGTTCGGAGAGTTACTAAGGGATCGACTTCGTAAAGCGAAGGCAATTACGAACTAACTAAGTATCGGGGTAGACGACTAAGGCGTTACGTACCGCCTTTAGGTATATAGACAATTCCTAGCGCTAATATAGGAATATAGAGCACCGCTAATGTCGGCGTAGGCAAATAAGATACGACTAAATAGGAAAGCTAGATTATATAAAAGGGAGTTTAATAACGTAGCGGCGAATTATAAAGACATAATAGCGTAGGTAGTACGGGCCGACCTAAGAAAGGCGAATATAGCGGAGAACATCCTAGGCCTAATACCAATAAGAGACCGTTTTATATACCTCTAAGCGACGTTTTACTTACGGGTCGTACTAAGCTCTCCGACAAATTCTCTAATACGGCTACTAGTAAAGGATACGATCGCTCCCCGGCTATGTAACTTTACCTCGAGCCTTAAGGGTAGAGTAATATAGCGAGGCTTTTACGAATACAATACTAGCCTTATTCCGATAAAGGAGATACTCCGGAGCTAGCTAAGGGTAGACCGGAGGACGGTAGTAGTAACGAAAGGAGATCGATAGAGACTAACGAAGGTAATTAGGATAGCGACGCGGATAGATTAAGGGTTGTTTTTAGCGGATATTACCCTCTTAGCTAACCGTACGATATAGAGCGACCTAGTTCGGTATCGGTTAGAAGTATTTTAATATAGATATATCTATAGGTACGGGAAGTTCTTTATACGAGGCTATAAGACGTATTAACGGCTAGGTGTTCCTATAATTCTCTTAAGGGGGGAAAGGACGGAATTTCGAAATAGAGAGAGGGATTTTAAGAGCCGGGGCATTCTATATATAAGGATTAACTAGCTCCTTAAGCGCGGCTATATTACAAGGGCTAAGGAGTTCCTTCGCGAGATTAGTCGGGTACTAGAAGACATATAAAGGGTAGAGCTAACGGCTATAGAGCTATTAGAGTCGGAATAGACGAAACTAAGCGTACTTACTTTAAAACCTAGTCTTAAAAGGACGTAAAAAGTAGACCGTCTTAGGTAGACGTAAAATACGACCGTTAGTCTTAGGAGGACGTAAAAAGTAGACCGTCTTAGGTAGACGTAAAATACGACCGCCTATCTTAGAAGGACGTAAAAAGTAGACCGTCTTAAGTAGACGTAAAATACGACCGTTAGTCTTAGGAGGACGTAAAAAGTAGACCGTCTTAGGTAGACGTAAAATGCGACCGCCTATCTTAGGAGGACGTAAAATGTAGACCGTCTTAGGTAGATATAAAATACGACCGTTAGTCTTAAAAGGACGTAAAAAGTAGACCGTCTTAAGTAGACGTAAAATACGACCGCCTATCTTAGAAGGACGTAAAAAGTAGACTATCTTAAGTAGACGTAAAATGCGACCGTCTATCTTAGAAGGACGTAAAAAGTAGACCGTCTTAGATAGACGTAAAATACGACCGCCTATCTTAAGTAGACGTAAAATACGACCGTGTCTTAAGTAGACGTAAAATACGACCGTAAGTCTTAAATAGACGTAAAATACGACCGCGTCTTAAGTAGACGTAAAATACAACCGTAAGTCTTAGGTAGACGTAAAATACGACCGGTAGTCTTAAGAGGACGTAAAAAGTACCGCGGTCTTAGAAGGACGTAAAAAGTACTATAGTCTTAGAAGGACGTAAAAAGTACCGAGGGCGGAGGGAGAGAGAAAGAAAGAAGGAGTTAAGAAGAAGGGAAGAAGAAGAATAAGGAAAGAAGAAGAGAAGGCGCGAAAGAAGAAGAGGAAGAGAGAGAAAAAGAAAAGAAGGGGAGAGAGAGGCGGCGGGTAGGAGAAGTCTTAAAAGGACGTAAAAAGTAGCCGGGTTAGGGTAAGGACTAAAAGAGGGGGCGGTCTTACGAGGGTAGATATAGGGAGTCTATAAGAGGAGGGACGGTCGTATCGATATCGCGACGTAGGATAGCGACCTAGACTCTAGAGATTTAATAACTAAAGGAAGCCTACCTTAGAAGGGACTACGGTAGAGGGAACGAAAGGGGTACCTTAGGCTCGGCTAGCTAGGCTAGTCGAGGACGGGGGAAAGCGGTTAGAAGACGGCGATAGGGGCATACTCCTTTAGGTATATAGAGAACGCTACTCCGCTATCGAAGGGAGGGTAAAGAGTTATCTACGACCCGGGGAGTTCTAAGGTTACGCGACTACGGGTATCGCCTCGCCTTCTCGACGGCAAACTATATAGATCCCGCGACAATAACGGCGGGTTAGGCTACGGACGTTTAGACGACGACGCGGTAACGTCTAGCGCGATAGGGAGTACTATACGACTCTCGGCGCCGCGGGGATTATAGCTAGACGGCTCGCCCTCTCGTAAGTAGATAGAGCTTAGGACTCGGTAACAAGTATTAAGTGTCGACTATCTATTAGTAATCGAGGAAGCTACGATAACGACTACGTAGATAGATACGAATTAGCTAAGACGGAGCGCTACGTTAGGGGTTACTAGATGTTCGAATCGATAGACGATATAGTAGTTCCGAGGTTTGTCTTTAAGTATATACTATATAGCTAGGCGTTAAATAGCGAGCTATTTAAACCCCTAACCCTAAACCTAAGGTCTTAATACTAACTAAGCCTACCGAGCTCTACTACGTCGAGACGACTTTGTCGGATTGTAATACTTTAAACACCCTTAAGGACTTAGTAGTTCTTTAGACACGATATGTCTTCTATCGATAGAAGCGCTAGTACGGCCTCCGCTATACGCTCTAGGAGCGACGATAAGATAAAGGTTACTAAGCCCGACTTCTTCTATAGAGACCGATATAAGCTCGACGACTAACTTAACTAGATCCTCTTGTACTTTAAGATAGAGAAGGTTAGAGAGGACAAGTAGTATCTTACTACTACCTCCTACCTTAGAGGTAAAGCCTAATAATAGATTCGACCCTAACTTACTAATAAGTTACTACGCGATACCGACTTAGAAGGAATCTTTATAAACCTCTAATCGTTTATTATAAAGATACGCTCTATTTATAGACTTAGTAACGACTAACAAGTCGCGATTTAATAGATCTAATACGTTACTTAAAAAGCGTTAGCATCGTAGTTTACCGCTAAGTTTACTAAATATACGGCCAAGACTAAATAGGACGACAACGCCTTACGTACTATATACTACCGTAGACTTAAGGACAACCTAAAAGACGAGCTTATATGCTATAGAGTAGATTAATCGACACTATCGCTCTTATAGCGAGTAGTAATCGAAGTCGATAACAAGCTCTACGAACGATCTATAGAAAAACAACATAACTATTAGGGCTACGGACGATCTAGCTATGCTACTAACGGCTAGTCCGGAGGTAAGCAACGTCGCGATCCTAATACTATAGAAATCGACATTATTTAGAAACGTCCTATAAACTAAGGACGGGGTAGAGGATAGAAGGGTAGATACTAAGCCTAAGGGAATAAGCGAGAAGATAGGAAGTACTACAACTATTAGAAGATAGGACATATTACAAAGGACTACCGTAGCCGCAAGGTACAACTATAGTAGCGTAAGGCTAATACGTAGCCTTACGAGGTTAACGTTATAACTAGAATAGACAATAAGTTACTAATCGAAACGACTCGCGACGAATACGACACTACGGTTTAGGAAGAACCTAAACACGCTTAGATACATTAGACGGCTTGCTACGACGACTTATATACGACGTATTAGTCCTCTAAAAACAACGAAGGGTATTTCCCTAGCCGCCTACGTAAGTATCGTAAGGAACTTAACGTTATTAAAAGGTATAGATAGGATACTATTTACGATAACCTCCCTCTAGATAACTAAGTACTAGCATTGCGTCTACTATTACTATAGTAGGCTAGAGACGACGGCTATTACGCCTAAGGAAGGTCTCTACCTCCGCTTATACGAGAGGATATAACCCTATATAATAACTACGAAGACTCTCTAAAAGAAGAGAGCGATACCGAATTAACTAGATAGGCTATAGTACTTTAGAGTACGAGACAACCTAATTACGACCAAATTATAGACCTAGGAGTACTATTAGAGGTCGACGGTTCTACTATCGATTAAGTACTAATACCGGAAGAATCCGAAGACGAATATTCCGACGACGACAAACTAGACGACAACGAGGTACTTAACTTTATAGTAAATAGACTAGAGCTAATCCGACGGATAGTCCTCTACTTAGCCTAACGATTCGAAGAGATATTTCCTAAGATATCCGGGAAGCGACGACTATACCCTTACGAGTTCGAGTAAACGATACTCTAACTACGATCTATATTCTAGACCTATAGACAAATTAACAACCTTAAGGACTATAATTACTTATACGTTTAAGAGGCCGTACTAATAGGAAGCGTATTCTATTTAAGCGGAGGATACCTTACGCCAATAGGAATTACTATCTCTAGGCAAATAAGAGATCGTATACGTACCGTTATATAACGATATAAGGAGATCGAGCAAACCTAAGGTTAAATACTAGGACAATAAGATCCTAAAGCAAGAAATAAAACGGCAATGTACAAACTATATATTATAGTAGTCGATACCTTTACTTATACTAAACGGAATAATACCTACAACCTATATAGGAAGGATCTTCTAACATTACTAAGCTACGCTTAAGGGACAAGTTACGATAATAAAGCATAGAGGAAGGATTACATTTAGATCTAAGGGTAGACCCCTTAATTAGGAAATCTACCTCGACGATACTAGGACCTCCGCTACATAGTTAAAAAACTAATAAGACCCGTCGATAAGAGTAGATTACGGGAACTTAATAACACGAATACTTAGACGACTTTAGTACTAGTCTTCCGTACTAAATACATTGTAGATAGACACGAAACTTATGCTATAATAGACTCCGGAGCTAGCGGAACATTTATCTTAGTATAGTTTATTAAACATTACGGGATCGCGACCCGAAAGAAGAAAAACGGCGGATACAAATTAACGGCCGTCGATAGCTCGTTACTACCCGACGTAGATAGTAAGACAATGCTACTATAACTAATCTTCTAATAGTACTACGAGACGGTTGTCCTAGATGTTATACCTATAGCTAGGTATAATATCGTTCTAGGCACTCCTTAGTTAGAACGATACAACCTCTATATCGAATAGAGGAAACTAGTACTTACCTTTAAGAGATGTCTTTACGTTATCGACATTAACCCTTTATATTAGTAGAGTTCGGTAAAGGATAAGGAAAGGACGAACATACAACTCCGCTAACTAATAACGACGCTATAGTTTAGCTCGAGTTCGATAGATACTAGCGAGGTCCTATAGGGTTATAAAGTTAGAACTAATAAAGAACACGACGTACCTTCGGACATCCCTAAAGAGTTCTAAAGATAGAAGCGGCTCTTTTAGGAAGAGATAGGGCTTAACGCCTTACTTAAGTACTAACTATAGGATTACAAGATTAGACTCTAGCCTAATAAGGATCCACTATAGAGACTACTCTACGCGCTATTATAACGAGAACTAAAGGAACAACGAAAGTAGATTAATAAGTACTTAGCTAAGGGCTAGATACGCAAACCTTAGTTACTTACGGCCTTACTAGCAATGTTCGTTCTAAAGAAACTAGACAAGCTACGGATAGTTATCGACTATAGACGACTTAACGCGATTACGATTAAGAATCGGTACCCGCTACCGAACATCGAAGAAATAAAGAATAGACTTACCGGAGTATAATAGTTTATTAAGATCGACCTACGCAATGCCTTCTATAGTATACGTATAGCCGAAGGCGAAGAATAGAAGACCGCCTTTAGGACACGCTTTAGACTCTATAAGTTCTTAGTAATGCTATTCGGTCTTACTAATGTACTAGCTACCTACTAGGAAATTATTAACGAAACGCTTTAATACATCCTCGACATTATCGTACTACCTATGTAGACGACTTACTAGTATTTACAAAGGGTAGCCAAGAACAATACATTAAGGATGTCGACACCGTCTTCGAACGACTAGACAAGGTAGGTTGCCGAACCGTACTAGAGAAATATAAGTTCTTTAAAAAGGAAGTTAACTTCCTCGGATTCATCGTTAGCGTTAATAGAATACGTATGGACCCCGAGAAGATTACATCCATTATAGAATAGCCGGCTCCTAAAAGACTAGGACGTCTAGGCATTCCTAGGACTCGTAAACTACAACCGCAAGTTCATTTAGGACTACTCTAGGATCGCTATACTACTTACGAACCTTATAAGAAAGGACATTATGTTTAATTAGGGAGTAGACTAGGAAAAGGCGTTCCGACGCCTTAAATAAGTAAGTATATCCGCACCGACACTAGCTATGTTCGACCTAAAGAGGAAAGTTATTATCGAAACCGACGCATCCGACTTTGCTATTAGGGCTTACCTTACTTAAGAAGAGAACGGTAACCAACACCCTATCGTATACTTCTTAAGGAAAATGTTACTAGCGGAATAGAACTACGAAATCTACGACAAGGAACTACTAGCAATCGTCGTAGCATTGCGCTATTAGAGAATATACTATAAAGGAGCAACCGGACTAACTATCTACTTAGATTATAAGAACCTACAATACTTTACGACTACTAAGGATCTTTCGAGACGGCAATGTCGATAGTTAGAGCTACTTAGACAATACTACTTCGATATAATATACACTCTAGGCAAGGACAATAGGCGCGCCGACGCGCTAAGTAGACGAACCGACTACATAGAAGATACTTCGTTAAAACTATAACGAATCCTTAAGATTAATAAGGATAGTAGCTTAAGCGTAGACGCTTAAGAGTTTAATACTACCTTACGAATACTCCGCGATGACTAAGAATAGTTCCTAGTTAAATATAGGAAGTTTAAGGTACTACCCGGAAAAGAGGACAACTACATTCGAGATTACTATAACGGACCGACACTTAGCTACCCTAGAATTGCTCGAACTATAGAACACGTACGACGCAACTTCGTGTTCCCCGACATAAGACGAAAAGTCTCTAAGTACATTAAGCGATACGATAGCTACAATAAGAATAAGGCCTCGCGACACGCTAAATACGGAAACTTAGAATTCCGCGAACTACCTTAGTAGCCTTAGGACGAAGTTACGATGGACTTTATCGTTAAGCTTCCTAAGTCCAAGGACCTAGTACTAAGAGTACAACACGACTCTATACTAGTTATAGTCGATCGACTTACAAAATACTTATACTTTATCCCTTATAGCGAGTCTATTAACGCGGAGTAGTTAGGCTACCTCGTACTTAATAGACTTGTACGCTACTATAGGATACTAATAGTCTTTATTATAGACCGAGATAAGCTCTTTATATCTAACTATTAGAAGACGCTCGTCGTAGTAATAGGAATTAAATATAAGCTATCTATAGCTTTTACCTATAGACGAATAGATAGATAGAACGAAGCAACTAGTCGCTAGAAGCGTACCTACGCTATTATGTTAATTACGTACAAGACAATTAAGTCTTACTACTACCTATAGTATAGATTATACTTAATAACAACGCTTCCGAGACAACTAGATAGATACTATTCTTCGCTAATTATAGCAAGGATCCGAACCTATTTATAGAACTACGACTTAGGCCGCAAACCGATAGAGCCCTAGCTAACTCCGGATTACTAAAGGAAATCTACGCTATAATGCGACGAGTAATTACTAAATCCTAGAATACCTTAACGAGTAGCTAACATAAAGACTTAAAAACGGCACCTTTACTTAAGAAAGGGAATAAGGTATACCTCCTTATAAAGAACCTTAAGATACAACGAGGTACAAAGAAACTAGATTATATAAAGGTCGGGCTATTTTTAGTCGACGAACAAAGAGGTAAGGCTAGCTACAAGCTTAGCCTACTTAAAGATACTAGGATACACCTAGTATTCTATATCTTACTCTTAGAATTAGTAGACCCGAACTCTACGCTATAAATAACGTTCTACTTCGAACTATAGAAAGATAACGAATTCGAAGTCGAGAAGGTCCTAGAAAACTAAGGTTAGCGTTACCTCGTTAAGTAGAAGGGCTACCTAGAGTTAGACAACACCTAGGAACCTAAGGAACATCTTACCTACTATATAGAAGAACTTTAGAAGTTCTAGTAGCGCTATACAAAATCGACTACTAGATCTTAGGTCTCGATTACCTCCTATAAAGGATTAGGCTACGAACTCGGAACCTCCGGGATGTCGACACTATATCCGGGGACGCCTTAGACAAAAGCATCTTAGCTAGAAGGACTTATTATTAATCGATTATCCTAAGGCGTAGGCTTAAATAACGGAAGATCGAGTTCTACTATAAACTCCTCCGTCTTCTACTCCGTAATACTACGCTCTTTAATAGCAACCGCTTCGTCGGTACGACGACTATTCTAGTCTAGCTAACGATGTAGCCGCATCTCCTTTACTAACGCCTTACTTAAACGACTCTAAGTATCTATTACTATAGATTGCGCGGCTACCGTCGTCGTACGCGCTTTATCGATTCTAGACACTAAGGACTTCCGCTCTCTTACTAACTTCGAGAACTTAATTAACGTTACCTAGATGTCGTAATCCGAGAAATTCAAATAGTTATATTCGTTGTACTAACTACTCCGAACGTAGATACGGTATACCTTCTTATTAACCTTATAATAGTTACAAACGGTTAGTATAATGTCGCCGTACTCGTTAATGAAACTAGCAAGTGTAATTCGACGCTCGCGGGACGACTTATACTTACGAACTCTAGAAGGTATCGTTAAAGAAAGAACGAAGACGAACAATAGAATAAATAAGCTTAGGGACCGAGCTAGACTAGAAGGGGGATAGTGTTACGAACATCGTAGTATATAACGCGGAAGACTCCGTACGAGCAACTTACTCTATTAGGCGCCTATCTTAGCGTATAGAGCAAAACTAGTTACGTAACTAAGGTTGCTCTATTACTTTATTACTCTATGTTTATAGAGTATATAGAGTATATAGAGTAGGACAACGAGACACGAATCTCCTTTATATATATCGCGATAGATCTCTATATAGATAGTTCGTATTTAACTTATATTTCAATCTAACTAAGAGGTCTTCGTATACTAATACTTAGTAATTTACTTAGAGAGGTTTATTAGGTCCTACTAACATAGAGAGAAGTATATCCTATACCCGTGTCTTAATACTAACTAAGCCTACCGAGCTCTACTACGTCGAGACGACTTTGTTAGATCGCAACAATAAATAATTATTTAATATTTTATTTATAATACTTATTCCGATATATCCTACCTATCTCGTTAGTCCTTTCTCTTACCTACGCTCTAAGTATTAAAGATACTTTCCCTTACTATAGTACGTTTACTAAAATTTTAATAGAGTTAAGTATCTTAAGTAATTAGGTTAGGAGTAATAGAGGGGCTAAAGGACTTAGCTAGTAGGAACGTAGCGATCGTAGTAAATAGAATACCGTATAAGAGTCTATCTAACGCGCTATAATAAGAGAAGTAAATCCTTAGTATATTAATATCCCTTTAATAAAGTCCGGTATAAAGGAGATAACTATATAGGATAGCCTCGCGCGTTACGAGACTATTTTATACGTAACAAGGGAAGGCGCCTTATTCCTGCTATATAACTACGTCGAGACGACTTTTTCGGATAAAAACACTCGAGTACAAATTATCCGGTATCGGCTAAAGATTCCCGTATAGCATCCATTAGTCCTAGGACGACCTCTTCCTGCAATCGACATGCCATTACTTGCAAGCCTACGGGTAAGCCGTGAATATCTTCAACTCGGTCTGCGAATGAAAGCAATGTGCGATTAGCTTGATTGTAGCTTTCCGGCGTTGGACACGTCTTACGTCTCACCCCGTGTAGAAGATCAACTTACATGACTGCTGTACTGTCTTATCAATGTCGCTGAGATAGTCAAGGTTACCTAGAGGTAGGTCGAGGTTGCTATCACCAGTGGTCACAGGAAACACGCCGCTTGGATAGTCCAAGGCGTTGGCGATCGCGGAGTAGCCATAGTAGCTGAACTCGCGCGGTCGTACGGCCAACGTGGGTGCAACGGGCAGAATGACTCCGTCTGGTGTCCGGCCTGAGCGTGTGGTGGCCCCAACGCTGTTCCAATATGCTTTGTACTGTGTTTGGTATTGCTCTCGAGCCGCGCAGAGCGCCCAGAACTCCGAAGATGAACTGGGCTCCATGTCTTGGTTCTGATACCAGTCTTGCAACTGTGGAATCACCGGCTCGCCGCTCGCGTTCAACGCTGTACGGACCTCGACTCCTGAAGTGGAACCTAAGATCTGAAAGAGGGTTTTGACTGCAGGAGCGTGCGGGGGCGGCTTCCATTCGATGACTTCGTGGCCGCTTTTTCGGAGGCAGTCCACCACTACGTCCAAGGCTCGTTGAAGTGGAGGGTGTGGTCGGACATGTCCATCGTGGGCCATGTATCCGAAGACCAAACGTCCGTCGCTCTTGCTGGAAGAGCCTTTGCGAGCTCGGATGCCGTTCACAAGAGGTTGTCGCCACGGGAGTGGAAGAACGTTGGGGTCTGCGGGGACATGGCCGTAATCGAGGATGCTCTCAAAAGCTAGGGGCAAGAGATCGGCATCGTTTGAGATCAAGCCGATGGAGCCACCGGCAGCAGGCAGCCCAGTCAAGACCGTCGCAATGCCATCAGCGCAGAGGCGATGCTCCGAGCATTTCAAGGCGTAGAGGCCACAGAAAGCGGGTGGAATGCGACTTGACCCGGCCACGTCGGTGCCGAATCCGAGAGCAGAACCGCGCAGGGCTCCAAGTGCACCTTCACCGCCGCACGCTCCGCCGGCGGAGAGCTCGAGGTTGTATGGGTTGACTGTGGTGCCGATGACATTGTTGACCGTCTCTCCGAGCATGAGACTCACTGGGACGTTGGTCTTACAATGGATCACGGCGCCCAAACTGCGGAGGATGCGCACAAGAGTGCCTTCGTCTTGCGCGGTGCGTTTGTTGCCCAGCCAGTCAATGAAGCCACAAGCGCTGTCGAGGCCGGCGATGTGGAAGCGGTCCATCACGCTGACTGGGAGGCCGTGCAGCGGACCGACGGGCTTGCGATGGTTTCGCCAATATGTGTCCAGCTCACGGGCTTGTTTGTGAGCGGCCAGCCAGTTGTTCTCGCACAGACAGAGGGTCTGCAGATGATGCGATGTGAGCACGCTTGCTCGCTGTCGATTGGGCAGGTGAGAAGGGACTCTTACGGATTGATGGGCGAGCACGGCGCGATGGGAGAAGGCCGCAATGACTTCCTGTGCGCTCACATTGCCCCTGCTCAGCAGCTCCAGCAGCTCCACACCGCCGCGGTCGACAATCTGCAGCTCTGCAGCATTGGTGCTCAGACGGATGAGTGTTTGCACATCTCCTGCTTCACTTTAGGGGGAAGGAGTTGATGAATGTTCCAGGTTAGCTTACCTCCTCGTGCGTTCGTAGCGGCCGCTTCATCGATGTGCCATGCCGGCGGCACATCCGTCCATATTGCTTGCTGCTTCGCGGCAGCAGCGTCTTGCCATCGCATGGCTGCCGGCAAGCTGATTACCGGACCTACCTGGATTTGTTGGGATGTGAGTCCGCCACCGCGGAGAGGGAAACGGCGACCTCGACCCCGTATCAACATACGTCACCGCCGACCGGGGGAGATTGGCGAGTCAGAGAATGTCACTCTCGGTTTGGAGCCCGCAAGGACCGACATCACCGACATCACGGAGCACACGCAGAACAAGATGTTTATGATCACACCGAAGCACCCACGGCGCGCAGCTGCTAGCGCTTCCGAGGATCCGGACAAGCCTGCGCAGGCGGTGACGGCAAGCACCGCCGCTCCCGCCGCCGACAAGGACAGAGGACCAGTCCGAACGGCGAAGGCGTGTGAGACGTGTCGCATCAGGAAGACGAAGGTGCGTAGTCCGCCTACGTGGCCACCTCACGGAACTCACGCCTTGGCAGTGCAACGGACAGCAGCCATGCTCGCTCTGCAGGCGCAAGAACATCGTCTGCGTCTTCCCGCGCACCCTGGACCGCGACATGCCCATCTCCACAGCCAAGGCAAATCTACTGCAGCACCAGCAGCGCCGCTTGTACACGGCTGTGCAGCGCATGGCATCCGTCATCGCCAAACTGGAGACCCGGACCGAAGCTGACCATTCCTCCTTCGACGTCCTGGAACAGTTGGATAAGTACGCTCCAGTCTCGGAAGACCCTGGAGACGAAGAGCCAGACTCACTGCAGCACGAAGGTGCCCGCCCGCCCAAGCGCCCTAGGAATGATGGCGATGCGGCGCCGACAAGTACGACAGACTGTTCGCAAAACTTCAACCCACCCTCAGACGAGCAATTCATCCAGAATCAAGCGCCTATGCTCACGAACGGACACACTTCAAACGAAGCATACGAGTCTGTCATGCAATTCCTACGCAACATGAGCAATGGCTCCGGAGCACAAGCTGGAGCCACACTCGAACGCATGAACCCCGCCGAACCACTTGCGCCAGCGCTCTTCACCAACCTCAGTAATGGCAATGGTATAGCTCAACCCGTAGCGAGCCTTGACTATTCTGGCCCTGCACCATTACCGCAGTCCGAGAGCTTGCCTCTTGAGTTGGCCACCCTGATTGACTGGGAGGCCAGTCTGGCGAATTTCCAGCGCGATGGTGATCCCTTTAGCTACGATACGTATGGTTTTGGTTCGCAGCCGGATTTTGCTCCTTAACATCGCTGTGTTTGACAGCACAAGATTTCTGGACGGTGACCTTCGCGAGTGTTGCATGGGACACGGTGCAATGCAGCACATCTTGTCATGAGCTCTAAGAGGCCCATAGTCCTGAAGACGGCATTATCAGAGCATATCGCTCCTGGAAGTCCCTCGCGGTCAAGGTTCGTTGCATGATGTTACAGACCGGCGACCTCGAGGGCTACGGACCATTGAAGCTTTCCGAGAACATCTCAGTCTAGTGCGCATATGCACCAGTGTTCGATACATGCACTCGCATGAGAAAGGAGTCCTGACAGACAAGAAGACCCAAGCTGATACCAGACCAAGTGCGTCTATCATGGATTGCTGGTCTCCCCAAAGAGTCAGCCGGAGCACGACTTCGTTTTCCCGGCATCGTCACCGGACAGCAACAAGGTCTGGGAATGTCATGCAGTCGGCAGCGCTAGGAGTCCGCACAAGACTATGACAGACTGGCAACACAGATACATGCACTTCGATAGCTCAACTTACCGTCGACAGTGCCTTGCTCTCGTAGATACTGAGCCTCGTCGTTACGAGAGCTCATCCAGCGACGGCACCAAGCAGACTCACTTCCAACGCCCACCATGTCCATCACCCCAATCATAGCACAGCAACGCCTCGACTCTCGCGGCAAGCCCACTATCCAAGTCACTCTGCGAACATCCCGTGGCATTTTCCGATCCACCGTACCCTCAGGTGCTTCGAATGGCGACTATGAAGCGGTCGAGCTCCGCGACAGTGACCCCAAAGTCTCCAATGGTCAAGGCGTCACGAAAGCGGTGCATAGTCTCGAGCAGATACTCGCACCGAAGATCCTCGACTGGGATCTGAATCCGGCGCATGTTCTTGCCAGGGTCGAGCAGTTGACGATAGACGCCGACGGCACGCCAGACAAGAGCAAACTCGGAGCCAACGTCATTCTAGCCGTTTGTATGGCCGTAGCCAGATCGGACGCGGTCGCGCTCGGAACCCCTCTATATCATTCCCTGGCCAAGGAAAGCTCCCACCCCACAGATGAGCTCATCCTTCCTGTGCCCTCCATGAACGTGCTCAACGGTGGCGAGCATAGCGGCAACCCACTTGCATTGCAGGGATAAACGATCGCACCTATACAACCCGAGTCCTTCGCACAAGCCGTGCAGTGAAACACCAAAACATACGCTTATCTGCGCAACCTGCTGTTAAAGACGTTTGGAATTGCAGCTACAGGGCTTGGAGACGAGGGTGGCTTTGCGCTGCGTGTGAGGCACCCGCATGAGACTCTTGATCTGATTGTGGAGGCGATCGACCGCGCTGGCTATACCGGGAAGGTCAAGATCAGTATCGACTCAGCGTCGCAGTCTTTCCGAAGAGAAGGCGGATATGATCTTGGCTTCAAGACGAACAAGTCACAGATTCTGGATCCTGAGCAACTCGCGGATCTGTACCATGAGCTCCTCGTCAAGTATTCGATCGTTCTGCTGGAAGATCCGCTTGGACAAGACGACTGGGAATCCTTGACCAAGTCTCGATCGCAGTTGCAGGTTGAGCTCGTTGGCCATGACCTCCTCGCGACGAACAAGCAGGGTATATAGGAGGGGATTGAAAATAAGGCTTGCAACAGCCTTGTTCTGGGGATCAACCAGATCGGCACAGTCACCGAGGCTATGCAAGCGTGAGCATCTCAACCAATCACCCAATACAAGATCATCACATCACTGACTCCCTCCTGCCGCGCAAACCAACGTTTCGTCGCCGGTTGATCAGTCTTCGTGCCACATCGTTCAGGCGAGACGACGGACGACTTCATCGCGGATCTCACGGTCGGACTGAGAACGGGACTTTTGACGTCTGGCGCTCCGGCGAGAGGCGAGAGGCGTGAGGGTGGCGAAGTATAATCGACTGATGGATATTGAGGACAAGCTGGAGCCGAAGAAAGTACCGCATCGGTATGCCGGGAAGGGATATCGGTGTTTGCGGAAACGGCGTTCTGAATGTCGCCTCGGAGTGTTGTTCTCCAGGACGTTCAGAGAGCAAGGGGCGCTTGATGTCACTTTGGGACTTTGTGGTAGTCATGAGGCCTGCACGCGCGAGACGTACCTTATTTACTGTTTCCATGCGCGCTTTAGAGTCATCCGTGGTATCCGAGGACATCGCGGGGAGGACGGCTAAGTGTCATGTTGAGCGCAGATAGATACGGCAGCTGACCTACGACACATCAACACTGTCTACGGCGAATACCAGCACAGCGTCTCACCTTTCTCTGCTGAGCATAGCATAACAAACCTCGTCCTGAAACACGCCATGGCGACATCAATTCACGAAGCACCTGGGCCCAACGCTGCAACCCAGCAGCCCCAGACACCAGCAAAAGCCACTGTCTGGCAGCGGGTACGACGCTTCTTCAACTGCGCAGAAGCGAAGCGACACAGCAGCTCCACTCACCGACGCAGCGGCTCCATGCACACGGAACACAACAGTGATGGGTTCGGTTACGATATTCCCGGCGAGTACGACAATTTGAATGAAATCGCCGCTCCACCACCGATTCAGAATCAAGACGAGCATGCTGGTCTTCATGTGCATCATCGTACGTTGAAGGATGGGGTCCACGGGGGTCGTTGAAGGATAGAGGAATGGGGGGGAGGTTCGCGGAATGGCCTTATCGAGACCGCAGTGTTGAGTCTCGCTGGAGTTGATGTGGTGAAAGCGGAAGTGATGGGGCCTCATAATACTTGGGTGCCTAATGGCTATCGAGACGGCAACGCACAAGTAGACGTAACGATACAAGACTCTATGGCGCTATCATTAGCAGAGACGGTCTCATTCAAAGATACTAAGAGCACCATCCTAATACAATCGACCAAGTCGAATGGTATGATCACTTACCTTCGCTTCGACTGTGAGAGGGTGTGACCAAGGCAGAGCTTGCATAAGTTGCGGCGTCAATACTCGCACAAAGTCATGCATCTGAGACCGCCAAAGTGCGAGCCGACACATGCACCCGCCCATGACGTATGCGTATCAACGCCCGGCGTGCCGACAAAGCGGGCCCGAAGATCTGTGGGCGGGAGGCACGGAGAGTCTAGTGTAGACACGCGTTGCCACTCTTCCCGGGACGACTGCTTTGTATGACTTGGCCGTCTCGACCAACCCACTGTCTATTCTCCGCTTTTGTCCGGCACATCTGCTATGGCTCTAACCAACAGTGACAACAACTGCGGGCTCGATGAGCTCGCCGCACCGCCAGCAGATGAGCCTCCGGCGCAAGGAACTAGCAGTGGGAGAAGAGAGTCCGTTGCAGCAGAGAATCGAGCAATCAAAGATGATGAGGACGAAGAAGAAAGGCGGGAAAGCGGCGGCCTGGACGAGCTCGAAGCTGGACCACCGGATCAAAACCCAGACAGCCACGAGTACTATCGGCGAGACTCTTTGGAAGCCGAACATGCTTCGCGACAGTCCACCACAGAGCAGCCCGCCAAACAATCGACCAGCGCGCAAAGGCTGGAGATGGTTTGGTCGGAGATCTATGTGCATTCCTACCTCGTCTTCTTCTCTATGCTCGGCGTACTCGCCCGCCTTGGCCTAGTGGCCCTGACCACATACCCGGGAGCACCGCTCAATATGCCGATTGTATGGGCCAATGTTGGTGGCAGTCTGCTCATGGGTTTTCTTCGCGAGGAGAGGATGTTGTTCAGACGGCATTGGCGTACGGCGATGTCGAAGGCGCAGGAGACGGCACAGCGTAGCACCGACGATATGAGCTCCTCCGTTGACCCGACCGAGGAGAAGAAGAGCCCGAAGACAGCCGCGAGCGAAGCATACGTGGCCGGCAGATCCACCGTCCATGGCTTCATCGGCCTCACGGTGGGCTTTTGTGGGACCTTCACCTCCTTCGCCGACATCATTCGCGATGCCTTCCTCGCTATGTCCAACGACCTCGACACAGCACATTACGCCTCACAAGCGACGACTGCGACACGGAAATCGCGGCCAGACGGCTACAGTGTTATGGCCGTCATCGCCGTAATCTGGATCGAAGTGTCTATGAGTTTGGCCGCCCTGAGTCTGGGTGGTCATCTGGGCATCGCAACTCATCGCTGGACAGACAAATTGCCAGCCGTGAGCTTCGAGCGCTTCATGAACAAGTTCGTCGTTTTCGTGGGATGGGGCACCTGGATCGGCGCAGTCATCATGGCCATCCGGCCTCCTCACGAAGCATGGAGAGGTCAAGCAGTCTTCGCCATGCTTTTCGCTCCCGTCGGCGCTATTATGCGCTTTCACCTTGCGAAGCTTCTGAATCGCAGGATTGCGAGCTTTCCTCTGGGGACTTTTGCAGCCAACGTCTTCGGCACCTGTGTCCTGGGCATGGTGTGGGATCTCCAGCACTCCATTGCGAACGATGTCGTGATTCCGTGCCAGGTGCTGCAAGGTGTGGGCGACGGCTTCTGTGGCGCACTGACGACTGTCAGTACGTGGGTGCTGGAGCTAAAAGCTCTTCGCGTGAGGCATGCATATGTGTACGCTGTGCTGTCGCTGGCCATTTCTCTCGCATGCATGATCGCGATCATGGGTCCGCTAAGATGGGTTGTTGGCTTTGATATGGTAACGTGCATTGCATAGAGCTAACTTTGGCTGTTTTGGTATGATGCTTGGAGCATTGCATTCGCCTTCGAGCTCTTACAATGCTGCCTTGTTTGGCAGGTGTGTGGACGATAAAGCCTACTCACTCTGATGGTACACAGACTGTGTAGAAGCAGTTGTCTGCTTGTTGCAACATCCTTGTCGCTATTCTTATCGAGATCGGCATGTCCACCGATACGAAGCCATTTGTTTCCTTTCGTCTTCCGAGCAACCCGTGAGCCCGTGAGGCACCGAGGTGGGCTTTCTCTGAACCTTCGGATGCGGTTCCGGTCATTATGCGGACTCTTGACTGAGACTGACCGGCATCCGAGGGTGTAAGCTTTGCTGCGTATGCCCTGGACGCCGAGAAGGCCCATCTTCGTACCATATGAATGACGATTCATCATGATTCTATCATTCTGCTGATGAGTTATACCAGACGAAGCTTCCTGCTTGTTTTTCCAAAAACGTCAGGGCCCTCTGATTCCTGAACAACGTTCAGTCTGCACTACTTGCTCTTGAAACATCATCTCACCCCAAGCAACCTTCACAACACGCAATTGCAATGTCGTCGTCGGAACCCGAGCTCGTGCGAGCGTATGCGAGTTTCAAGCTGTGGAAAGAAGGACAACATCAGGACCGCGATCTTCGTATCATCGTTGGACACTTCAGTGTTCTCGCTGGCGTTGAGACGACACTGAAACGACAGATAGAGAGGACGAGTATGACTTCAGCACCGCATCGCCCGCCACCATGTCGATTGCCTCCGCCAGATTACTTGCAAGCCGCAATCGTTGAGGAAAGCTGCCGATACGTCGAAGTAGCTGTCGTTGAGGTGAATGACGCAGATGACGATCCAGACGACGATTGGGACGACAAATCAGCCGACGGTGTATCCGACGACGACGATTCAGTCGGGATGACGGAGGCGCCGATCGAGGGGACCACGGTACAGCAAGAAGCCAGCGCAAATGAAGTCGACACCCTTGATGAGCAAGCGGAGGGCGTAGAGCAGAACAAGTCTGCTCAGGTGTCATTACGGCAGGGAAGGATAGCGAAGCCCACTCCGACTCGAATATCATTACTGCGATTGTCGCCTGCGACTTGCGAGAGATTTCTGCAATCGCCGTCATGGGGCAGCTTGTCTAGATTGGCGAGACGATATGGCAGACTTTTGACAAGCGCGAGAAGGCGTGACGCAGGGAGCTGAGAGGATGGTACTGTAGGATATTCGATCCTTCCAACGACCACTGCAGAGATCTGTTGCGAGCCGCTACAAGGATTGACCTAGCGTGTCGGCAGGTTGTCTGATCTTTGAACCCGGTGCACATGACATTGTGTGTCTGCTTGGCAGCCAATTTGTGAACGATCCTTTGCATGTCGCATGATGGATGAGCACCTTTGGGAGCGGCTGTTTGACAAGAATGCCGCCGTTGTTGGACGTTGGAACGGCATACACGGCAACGCTAGCTACAATTCGATATTTATGCATCCCTTTCCGCCTTTAGTATCGTTCCGGTCGGTCCGAATCGGGAGCTCCAATCTATCAACCGTATCAGCTGTGCATCGACCATACTACAGCAGCGTGTAGGCGAAAGCCAGCCTTTCCTAAGCCGAATCGCAATCATGAACGGGTGTACCTTTGCTGCACCATCCCTGTCCCCCCCTCCAGCGACGACCCCAGTAAATCGCTCTCATATCGCAGATTCATAACCGTCGAGGACGACAGACCGCCATCTTCATGCCAGAGTCCACCTCGACCATGCTACGTACGACCGGGTGGGTTACTTCGCCGCCGGCGGATGCGCGCCGCTGGATCGATTGAAAGTGTACCTCATCTCTCAGACCGCCCACGGACCGACTGTATCCCAGCATGCACGCCATGGTTCGCTACACAAAGCGGTACTTTCTGCCGGCAGCAACATCTTTCAAGCTTGCAGAAGCATTTGGGAAGTGGGTGGAGTGCGAGGTCTTTGGTCGGAGAATGGCCTCAATCTCGTCAAGATGCTGCCGGAGGAAGCGACTAAGTTTGGAGTGTACGAGGTGAGTTGCGGCAGTACGATAGTTGGCATGATGGATTGCTGATCATGGGACTGAGCTCAGATGAGCAAGCGCATGTTTGCCAGATGCGAGGGAGTGGATGACACGGCGAAGATCTCGGTATGGGCACAGACTGCTTCAGGCGGGCTTGGGGGTGTGACGGCGCAGTGAGTTCGGAGAATTCATAATCATCAACCAGAAGTTGATAACGAGGCAGATTCGTTGCATACCCCATCGATACTCTCCGCTTCCGTATGCGATGCGAGATGAAGCGGGGTGGCGTCTCTAGCTTGCGTCTGATGCGTCAAGTGGCGAGCAAGACTTGGGCAGAAGGGGGAGTACGGGCGTACTTCCGGGGCCTTGGATGGGGACTGGTGGGCCAGTATCCATATTCCGCCATCGATCTGACATTCTTCGAGTACGCGAAGCGATGGTGGATCGACTCCGAACATAGCCAAAGTGGTGCCTTCGGCAGGTATTACATGGGCGGTATATGAGATGTCTGAACATGCACTCGACCTTCCATGAAATGCGCTTCTTCTGGACGGTCATGCTGAGCCACATACGTTGGAACGAGGAGATGGCGACGCATAGCTGACTCCTTCCGCTCGACCAACTTTGCATCCCGTCATCGATCGAAGCGAACTTGGAAATCGCCACTCGCGAACATTCCACCACGACTCCAGGCCTGAACAGCAGATTTCTACGTCGACCGAGCAATCAGGAGCAAGAAGCCTCACCCAGCCCCGCGTCGCCTACGACCTCTGTCACATAATCTCCAAAACCTTCGTGGCCGAATACCGCGACACTCTTCGTGGGAAATCGTCGCAGCCAACGCCGCAACTCCCGAGCTCTCGGCTCCAGCATTGAAACCTCCGCTGCGTTGATCCATCCTTCATCATCCAGTCCGCAGACCACAATTTTTCATCGATGAGAGATCCATACTATCCCTCGAGCGTGTCGACATCGGTCCCAACATCGCAGGGCTCAGCGGTGTTCTCTTGTGCAAGTGGAAGGAGGATTATCCGGCCAGACGGCGTGTCTGGAATACGATCGCGGAAGCAGTGCTGAGCGGTGAGGATCGTGCGTCGTGGCGGACTTGCACAGACAAGATCGAAACTGATGAACTCGGGGGATTTTCCGTTGGAAAAGTCGCAGCATTGTAATACGTAGTGTGTAAGCAGAGGGTCGTGGATCTATCGATGTTGCTGCAGATCGTCGGGCTGGTGGTAGGCTTATCCGTGCCGGACTAGATGACTGTCGGTAGCATGATTGATGGAGGGAGTGGAGACTGGGAGACACGTCTGTCGAGACCATCTTCCATTCGATGGGCACTTGGTCCCTTTTCGCAAAAGTGGCGTCCTGCGGATACAACGGCTCGTTTCTCTGTACCATGCCAAACAACAGCTCTGTCATCGGGGTCATCGGCCAGCAACCCTAGCCCATCCGATGCAGATCCCCTTGTACCTTACCTTTAATCCTCTCGCTTCTCTTAAGAGGGCAGCTGCTACCGCTTAAGCAAGTTCGAATCCTTGTCAATCACGATCGTCCAGTTTCCGCCATGCATCGGCTGGCCGTGAATCTGGCAGTCCGCAAATTCAGTCGCGGAGCTGCCAAAGAGCGCCTTGCGAAGTACACATCGACGACATTTGCAATACGCTTCATTGCCATTGTCGGTGTTCTGGCATTGTGCACCAGCGCGACAGTCTGGCAGAGTCCTCAGGCCTTGGAACTGGTAGCATCGCGCCCTGCCATCAGCGTCCGTATGCCGAAAATCCAACGATTCGTGACAGCACTGACGATGCCTTTTAGACCGTCAGCAACAGCCCTAGTTGCAAGCAGGTTACAAGCTCAACCGACCAGTGTGCTTTTGTGAGGAAGCACTGTCAAGATGAAGAGGATGGTCGGATTCCCTATCTTCAGCTACTCTACTGCTCACTGGGCGCACCAGCAGCGGCCGCGTGGTACATCCTCATCATAGGATGGGCCATGTATCTCTTCCTTGCCATCAGCATCTCTGCAGGTGACTTCTTCGCAGTCAACCTGAGCTCACTTGCGCGGACACTCCGGATGAGCGACACTCTTGCAGGCGTCACCTTACTTGCACTGGGCAACGGTGGCCCCGATATCTTCTCGACCTGGGCAGCGATGACATCCGACAGTCCCGGATTGGCTTTTGGCGAACTGATCGGTGCTGCAAGCTTCATTACCACGGTCGTCGTTGGCTCCATTGCTTGCACTGGCTCGTTCCAAGTCCGCAAAGCCTCTCTCGCTCGCGATGCCTTCTTCCTTCTGGTAACAGCCTGTTTCTTGCTTGTACCTCTGCTTTCTGGAGAATTCCGACTGTGGCATGGACTGGTGATGATCAGCGGCTACCTCGTTTACATTGCGTGGGTAACAGGGTATCACCGATGGGTGTCCAGCAAGCAGGACGACGACCAGACAGCCGATGACGAGACACAGGCTGGAGATGAAGAGCAAGGTCAACTCACAGCGACGGAGACACGGCCTCTACTCTCAAATCAGCAGACTCAACTGCACAAGCACCAGGATCACCAACGACATCACATTGATCCAGCTATCTCTCGCCAAATCCACGACTGGCGGCGTGCACACGGGAGGTGCATCGAAGCTCGCGACGAAAGCTTCATGACCAGTCCAAGTCTACCTGGTGCCATGGAGTACTCCTGGCGTCGCGGACAGGAGCACAAGAGGGCATCAACTTCGCATAACGAGACGAGTACACTGCACTCACAACACCCTCCCCATTCACGAACTGAAACATCAGACAATCGGGTGCTACACACCCTCTTCCCTTCATTACAAAGTGTACGGGAGAAGAATCTCGGGCACGCCATTGTCAGCATGTTGACAGTTGTGCCCTATCTTATACTGAAGTTGACAGTTCCGGTAGTGGACAACGAGCACAACGCTGATTGTCAGCATGGCTGGCATCGCGGGCTACTGATATTACAAGGCATCACCGCCCCTCAACTCATCTGGCTGATGCTATGGCTGGACATGGACCATCCGACGATGAGGTCGTGGCTCCTCCCCGCTATCTACTGTGCAATCGGCAGCGCGGTCTTCTGTCTGGGTGTGTTCACCTTCAGCTCTCCCTCGCGGCGGCCGCGTTGGATGCCACTGCTGAGCGTCCTCGGATTCGCCGTCAGCGCATTCTGGCTCTCCGTCCTTCCGGACGAGCTCGTCGCCATTCTAAAAGCTTTCGGTATCGTCCTCCGACTCTCCGACGCCATCCTAGGATTTACGGTCTTCGCCATCGGCAACTGCGTCGATGACTACGTGGTGGACATGACAATCACCCGCCACGGCCATCCGGTCATGGCGTTAGCCGCCTGCTTTGGAGGGCCGCTTCTAAACATACTGCTTGGCCTTGGAATCAGCATTGTCTATGTGATTTTGCGAGCTGGCCACCGTATTGGCCACATACGTCCCATAACACTTGAGGTGGATACCATCTTGATTGTGACAACGGCTGTTCTTGCCGCAACGATGGTTGGGCTTGTCTTGACGCTGCGACTGAATCACTGGGAGATGAACAAGAGAATTGGGTTAAGTCTGATCTTTACATGGGTGGCACTCACGGGCGCCAATGTGGGCATCGAGCTACTTACGTAGCAGAACGAGGAGATGATGGAGTTCGCCTGCATCGAGTGCAGTCTCTACGCTATCAGTGGTGTTGCCTCAGAAGCCTCAGAACTGTGGCCACTTTCTCACGGTGTGTGTAGAAACTCGGACCTGGCGTCCAGACACCAGCCGATGATGATTCGACTTGGTGTTCGTTGGCTCTCATTGAATCGGCCAGGTGATCACGTAGGGGAGTGATATAGCAGAGCTGTTGCCACGGCCGTCCGAAGATCCTGTCGAAGCAACCGGTCGACCCGTTGTTGAAGGCCGAGAGCCCAGTGTGGTCCGCCTTCCCCGTATGCTACGCTTGCTTGCTGGAATCTCTCGTCGTCATAGTGGCACCACTGTAACAAAGACTTGGGATTTATATCACCGGTCGCGCGTAGTGTGAGGGCTATGTTCACTGAATCATCAGTCCTAGTCAAGTCACAAATCAGAACTTATGCGCAATGCAACAAACACAAGGTATGTCACTAAAGGCCACGAAGAAGCTTTCGCGAATATACTAATTGTATTTCAGAAGCTGCCATCTTCGCATAGGTCAACCATGATGCGTCCGGTGTAATGGGCGAAACAGACACCGCGAATGTTCCGACGAGTGACGGTAACAGAGGCGAGTAGGAAGCTAAGCAACGGAAAGATAGTAGCGGAGAGGAGGCAGAGGCGGTAGGCAAGCACGAGAAGTGAGAGCATATCTCCGATGCCATAATGCCAACATATCGACGCTCGAAAGCCGTCGTCAGCGGTCGAGTTGTACCGCACATGCACTCGCTGGACGCCCCTTGGTACTCTGACGATGCTTCAACTGGAAGATCAATACAGTAGGAGCTGCCCTACTCATACGTAGCCAACGGCCCACTCTTGACGACAATACCGACACCGACTGCGATAGTCTAAGTGACAGCGTTAGCTATCAAAACACCGAGTGCAAGAGAGACGCATACCTGTGTCTCCTGAGTCGACTGCGCCATGATACTTGCGATGACCTCCAGCCGATGCGTGCGTCGAACACCGCCGGAGACGAATGAGTGTAGCATGTGTGGATAGACCTGATGTGCCCAAAGATCAGGTGGCACCACTGACCTTTCTCTTTCCGGGCTGTATTCCAACGGAGTGATGCCCTTGACGTCGCAGACGTTGACGTAGCTGAGATGCGTTCGTTCCCGACAGCCAACGATTGCAGTCGTTGCAGCTTGGACCCGGATGATCAGTTGTGTGAGCCATAGGGCTCCTGCTGAACGCTGGAGCGCCTTCGGAACGTCGAAGGCCATCTCGAGCGCTACATGATCTCCTGAATGAGCGAGGCCACATCTAGGAATTGTGATCTCGAATCCGATGGCAGAGGTGTATGGAGGCGGCGCTTCTCCGGCGGTAGAAGGCTTGCTTGCTAAATCCAGTGCTTCCGCGCAGAGGTGTACCATTAATCGCTGGAGCCCAGGCTGACCAGCCAGCAACTCTGGTAAGTCGGGAGGCTCCAGAGGCCTGAAGACGATCTCTCGCGCTGCTGTAAGATCTTTGTGCAGCAGACCCGGACGCTCGACCACGACACGTAGGTGATACTTCACCGAGACCTTCATGATGTCTACAGATAGCTCGAAGGAAGGCGGTAACGCCAACTCGTTGCGGTCTGACTGTGATGTTGCGATGGTGTTGTCGGATGTGACCAGTGGAATCTCCATACTGAAAGGATAACTGTGAACACCAGGTGCTAGGCTCTCCCGTTGCTTGTGAGTCGGGTTGCTTTCGAGGCGGAAGAGGCTGGCTCGACGAGCGAACAGCTAACCCAGTTCGTTAGCGAGGCCTGAACAACGGATGATCATACCTACGATGCATTTCGAGCTTCTCAAATCCTCTCTCAGGTCCGCAGGTCTAAGCCAGATCCTCTGAGTGCCTGATGGAGTTAGCAGTGGTGATATGAGCGCGCTATGAGCCTTTCGTCTGCGCTGTACTTACATTGTAGGACTATGCTTATGGCTGAGACAACAACGCAGTCCTTGTTGACCAGTACTACCGCGCCGCATATATCTTCAAGTGATGTGAACCATTCTCGTCCGGCCTGTTTGTTTAGGATGATGGAGACAGCCATGAAATCAGGCAGCGGTATGGGGGCGTACGTGTCATGTCACTACCATTGAAGTACTTGGCAGGCGCCTCATCATCTCTCCTACCCTGCGCCTTCAAAGAATGCAGCCAAGTCAGAAGGCATCGGAGGAAGATGAGCCGGCGGGAAGACGGACGGTCTAGCATCGCTGTTCCCGATGCATCCGTTGAACCGCCGCACCGGTTCGGAGCCATCGGCGTGAGCGGCTAGCATCGGCCGTGCTGCCCGAGTAGTGCTTTCGAGCGAGAAACAGCCTGGATAGGGATGTGTCTACTGGAGAACTCGGGTGTTTGATACGTTCATGGACGTCTTTTCTAGAATGATCGCGTTGTAAGGTTAGTAAGTCCGGGTTTGGCAGGTAGGATCTCGGGGCGGGCGACATCCCTAGGAGGTACTCTATAAGATCGCTTCCGTTGGCTGTCCTAGCTCTTCTGGAATGGGTCAGACTAGTACTCGTATAGCGGGCCAATCAGACCGGCGTCGGGACTCGAGCTACGCTTATTCTTACACCTCTCACGCAGACCTCTAGCCCTGGTCACGACAGGACTCCCTACTCGAGACTTATACGAGCCTCCTGCCAGTCTCGACAATGGTTATGTCCCGGTCTGCGGTGTGCAGAGGGAACATGTTGGCGGTGACTCATGCTCTCTTGATCAGACCACCTGCGATGCTCGACCTCCCCTCTCGCTGTCGACAGAGGCCCATGACTGTCTCTCCTCTGCAGACACGATGGACGCTGAGCGGCGCGAGATTGCTCGCGTACTGAACGCCTACCTGCAGCTCGTCAACGAGAAGTCACCCGCAACAATGCAGCGCTACGCGGACCAGATACTCTCCGGCGAACACGATACCTTCACGCATCAGGTTGCACAGGCTCTGCAGACGCAATCGCAGCGCGTTCTGGCGGACTTGATCGGCGAGGAGGCGACGAGTCAGTATGTCATGCTGAGGCGATCATGACCAGCGTCTGCATGGCCGCACTGCAGCGCCGCGGGAGGAGCCCGCCTGCGAGACTGCGCTGACGGCCGCTTCACATCTCCAAGCAGTTCCCCATCACTGGATCTGCAAGCGCTGCTGCTCATGCACGATGCGGACGACCGAATGCGAACAGCTGAATCACGGCTCGGCGCGCGACGACTACCGAAGAACCCGGACAGTGTAGGCTTAGCTCTGGACAGACTGCGCAAGTCACGGGGGGACGACACGCTCGTGGCGCTGACGGAGCCCTATCTTCCGTGCACCGCTCGACTCGACAGCCTCGAGATCGTGAAGCTCACGCAGTTGACGATGGAAAGGCACCATCGCGGCCAAGCGATTCTAGTGGAGCGCATCGGGCACTTGATACCATGCGGCATACTTGCCCTTGGTGCCGTGAAGGATCTTGACGGCGAAGTCGAGGACATAGAGCTATACCACGCCGACTCGCACCTGACTGAAGCCCTCCCAGCGGGCATGCTCTTCGCCATCAAAGAGCCGTACTTCACCGTCAACCTGGAAGGTGTGCCCACTATTCGTGTAGACCACCCGACTGATCTCGTCCTGCCTAATCGACTGCCAAGCTGCTTTGCCTCTGCCTTGTCCAAACAGATTCCGCCACGGATGGCACTGGACTGGAAGAATGCCGGAAACGACTTGTACAGGAGCCGACGATACACCGAAGCGGCGCAATCCTACCACTTCGCCCTTGACTCTGGAGCAGAAGGGGACGTCAGACTGGACGTCTGTCGGAATTTGGCAAGTGTGGATCTGTTGTTGGGCCGATATGAAGAGGCTAGGCTGCATGCCATCCACGCTCTCTCGGGAAGGTCTGATCCGGCCTCGGCGGCTCTGGATGTGAAAGCATACTACCGATCAGCGCGCGCAAGCTACCACCTCCGGGACTTTGTACGGGCAGAGCGAGAACTGACGAGTCTGCTGGCGTTGGATCCTCGGGATGATGATGGCGTTGGTTTGATGGAGAAGGTGCAGAAGAGGCTCCACGAAGCAGCGCGCGGCACGTATGACTTCGGTCAACTGGTCCGGCGACTTTCCCGCGAGCAGCCCCACGTCGACATCGCGGGCTTTACGAGGCGGACCGTCATCGGGGCCAGCCATGGGCGAGGGCGTGGGCTGTTCGCTGCGGAAGACATACAGCTCGGCGAGGTCGTCCTGTGTGAGAAGGCCTTCAAGGTCATCTTTGACTGGGAGTCAGAGACAAAGTCGCCGGCAATCTATGATGTGCGGCGCCAAAAGTTCGCCGGCTTCCCCGGGGCGCTGTGGACGCGAGCAGTCCAGAAACTGCAGCAGACGCCATTGCGATGCGCCGAATTGACGAGTCTCTCCGGGGATCACACTGGTCTTGGACGCAGCGATACCACTGTAGATGGCTCGCCAGTCATAGACGCCTTTCAAATCCACGACATCATCGCCGCGAATGCCTTTGCCATCCCGACACCTTCGAAAGCGCAAAAGACGGAGCCGTTCGGCTTGATGAAGGTCATCCTTCCCACGGGCATCGAGCCGTCGACTGCGCTGTACAGTCCGGGAAACTGCGCCCTGTTCGGTCACGCTTCGCTCGCCAATCACTCTTGCCTCCCTAATGTCACGCGCGTCTTCATCGGGGATGCGATCGTGCTTCGAGCAACGAGGCCAATTGCTGAAGGGGAGGAAATCCTACACACATACATATCTGCATCTGAAGACGTGCAGGAGCGGCAGGACAAGATGCAGCTCATCTGGGGCTTTCGATGCAGTTGCAGACTATGCAAGGCTGAGCAGAGCGAGTCAGAGGACTTTCGACGGCGTCGAGCTTCCTTGATTGAGGAGGCTGGCAGGCTGTCTAACGACATCCTCTCGAACATGCCGGGCTCTGCGCATCGCAGCGAAGTCGTCCGGTTGGCGAGACGATTGCACGCGAGGCTCAAAGCGAGCTTGAACGTGGAGGCCTATCAAGTTGTCCCTCGGATCGGGCTTTCGTCCATACAACTGGCTCTTGCACATGTCTACCTCCTGCGGCAAGAACATAGCAGATGCCGGACTACATTGATAGATGCGTTTGATTGTCTGGGCTGGACATTAGCACTTCGCAGAGGTGCGTCGGTTCTTCTGTCACCTAAGGTAGGGTGCGATGCGGTGGTGGTCGAGCAAATGGTACCGCTTCTTGGGACGGCATATCGGGTGCTGAGAGCGACTGGTAAAGACTTGAACTTGGCGGAGCTGGTGAGAAGCTTGGCTAGACGACTCTACGTCACGTTGAATGGCGTCGAGAACGGAGTAGAGAACGTCGATGGGGTGTTGGGTCGGTCTGCTAACGGAACGGATATGTGAAGGGAGCAACGGGCTGACGTGCTGGAGGATGAGCGCGCTGACCGGTCGCGCTTTGGAGTTGATAGCCTGCATCCAGTGGTCGCACAGCACATCGAGTACATGTAGACCCTCATCCCATTGTCGTTGCTGTTGTTCCCTTGTGAGAATACATGCACAGGTGCATGTACTCCTGACCGTCGTTCCCTGGGAGCCTCAGGTTGCCCGGCAAAAAGTCGGCCCGGGCAGCAGCTTCGAGCTCGCGTCGTGGTCGTTTGGCGCCTCACGTCTCACGACCATCAACTACGACATCGCTGTATCGTCACCAGAGCGGCCGCAACACGACAACAGACCACATACCGATCCCGTGCCATACGATAGACAGCGCCCACCCGACCCTCACCCTCACCGCCAGGCCAGCATGGCCGCCCTCTCCTACATGTCCGCCGCCGACCCATCGCCCTTCTCCTTCCAGCAAGCGCGCCAGACCAACACCGGCCCAACCCAGCACTCCTTCTACCCCTACACCGACAATGGCGGCTCTACCCTGGGCATCACTGGCGGCAGCTTCGCCATCCTCGCGGGCGACACACGTAGCACCTCCGGCTACAACATCAACACCCGTTACGAACCGAAGCTCTTCCGGATCGGTGGTGATGGACCAACACACAAGAATGCCACCATCGTGCTCTCCGTCGTCGGTTTCGCCGCCGACGGCCACGCACTCGCCGAGCGCCTCGACACCGTGGTGAAGATGTACCGGTACCAGCACGGCAAGCCCATCTCCGTCGCCGCATGCGCGAACCGGCTCAGCCACATCCTCTACGGGAAACGCTTCTTCCCCTACTACGTCACCGCCATCCTTGCCGGCCTGGACGAGAACGGCGTGGGCGCGCTCTACTCCTACGACCCGGTGGGCTCGTACGAGCGGGAGACGTGTCGCGCGGCGGGCGCAGCAGCAAGCCTGATCATGCCGTTCTTGGACAACCAGGTGAACCTCAAGAATCAGTACGAGGCGGAGGCGGAGCAGGGGCTGTACAAGCCACAGCTGGTGCCCCAGCCGTTGGGACGGGAGCAGGTGGAGGAGCTGGTCAGGGATGCGTTCACGAGTGCGGTGGAGAGGCATATCGAGGTTGGGGATGGGCTGCAGATGATGGTCGTCACGAAGGACGGGATTGAGGAGATCTTCAGCCCGCTGAAGATGGACTGAGTGGGCCACGGAAAGACGCATGGGGGTGCAGGGAGCTGGTTCTTCGAGATGCGAGCGCTTAGGCACGTACATGGTTTGTGATGCGGTGTAACAAGAGCGCCCCGAACCCACACTGAGCCGGAGTGCGAGGCTCGCTACGTCGTCGAGGTACAGAGACAGCTTGTGTACGACACCACTTTCCGGCTTCACAGCATAGCACTGACGCACTTTGTTCGCTAATGGGAGAGAGCCACTAGTCAAGACCAACGTGAGGAGCGCGCAAGCATCCGAGCCTACCCTCACGTGCTCACTCCATGACTCACGATCTTGACTCCGATTCGTGCAGTGGGGACAATGACAGAAGGTCGAGAGTTCGACGCGGACGAGACTGTCAACACGCAATGCGGTGTAAACACGAGCACCGCTTTAGCATGTAAACACCGGCGCCTCGTTCAAGTGCGTCTTGTATCCAACATTGGCAGACTCCACCCAGACGCCCAGCGGTAACCATATCAAGCAGCGGTCCAGCACTGCGGCATTGCCCGCGATCAAAAGTCCTCGTCACCCATCTCCGCATCATCATCATCGCCAGCCTCGATGAAGACCAGTCGGGTCCCCTCGCTAGCAGTCTGCCAGATCTGATCGCGGCAGTCAGCACCGTACCTCCAGGGTCAAAGCAGCGCAAGTAACTCACATCTAGACTCGAGTACTCGTCCAGGCACGCCTCCAATTGCTGCACCGTGAACCCCTTCGCCAGCACTCTCTCCCTCACCCGACGCAGATCCAGCTCACCACGGCCTTCACCGGTCGCCGCCGCACCACTGTCGCGCATCCCACGCACCAGGTTGAAGATCTTGGTGCTAGCGGACTGGTCGCCCCGTCGATCCCGGTCGTCCTCGTACAGACTGGCCTTGCTGACCTCGACCAGCCTGAGCGCCTCATCCACATCATCAGTGATGACCTCGTCCGCGAAACGCAGCCGCGCCAGTGCCTGCGACAACCGTAAGATGCCGAGGAGTGTCCGCGGCGACGTGTGCGTGAAAGTCTTCTTGCCGGCCTCGTCGTGCTTCTGCTGCTGCCGCAGGCGAACGTAGGCGCCGACCAGGTAGTCCATGACTTGCTTGGTGACGACGGGGCGGAAGGAGCGGGCGCGCGCGACCCATTGCCGCACTTCGTTAGGGGAGAAGATGAGCCCCCCGCCCTGCGGCTCCGGGTGGACGTTGTGGATGTGGACGTAGGTGACGTGGCGGGCGAGCTCCTCGTCGGAGTCGCGGGAGGGGGTGTCGAGGATGAGGAAGAGGATGTCGAATCTGCTCAGAAGTGCTGCCGGCAGGTTGATGTTCTCGACCGGGGAGATGCGAGGGTTGTAGCGGCCATACAATGGGTTGGCGGCTGCTAGAATTGCGGTCCGGGCGTTGAGGGTCGTTGAGATGCCGGCTTTGGAGATGGAGATGGTCTGCTGCTCCATGACTTCGTGGATGGCCGTTCGATCCGAGTCGTCCATCTTGTCGAATTCGTCAATGCAGCAAATACCATTGTCGGCCAGCACGAGCGCGCCTCCTTCCAGAATCATCTCCTCCGTCACCGAGTCACGCATCACGGCCGCTGTGAGACCCACGCCACTGCTACCCCGACCAGTCGTGTATACGCCACGAGGTGCGACCTTCGTGATGTACTTCAGCAGCTGCGATTTGGCCACACCAGGATCACCCATCAAGCAGACATTGATGTCGCCGCGGATGCGCATACCGTCCCCCATCGTCTTGGTGACACCGCCGATCAGCTGGAGCAGTAGCGCCTTCTTCACATCGAGATGGCCGAAGATCTCCGGCGCGATGGAGCGACTGAGGTACTCGTACAGCTGACCGGACTGTTCCAGCTCGGTCATGCGTCGGATCGTGGTCGGAGCAAGGACCATGCTGTCATATGCCTTCTTGTGCTGGTTGACATGCTGCGCTTCAAGGTAGGTATCAGTGAGGAGGCCAGCTTTGATCGCCTGGAATCCGGTGTAGGGTGTCGGCATAAAGATCCCTGCAATGTCCACGACGTCGCCGGGGTTAATCTGCCGCGCGAGTGCGCCGTTGCAGTGTACGGTGAGCTGTCGAGGGATGTGACCGACGGGGACCTGATCTGCCATCTCCTGGATCTTGATTTCTTGAAATGCCAAGAACTTGGATGCGCGCGTAGACAAGAACAGTTGACCCTTTGAGGCATTCTTCTGGCAGTCTCCGGATTGGCATTCGACGAGCGGCGTGAATTGCTTGGCGGTGACGGGCTGGAAGATCTCGTGCCCGCAGCGGTTGCAAGAGTACGCGTTGACCTGCACCGAAGGCTTGACGTCTGACACTCGTGTTGTGATGCCACGGACGGTGATCAGGTGACCAAGATGTTCTCCCCGTACTTGTCGTACGGCCAATGCCTTGCCGCCCTTCTCGCTGCTGGATCCCGAGGGCGTGATCGGTTTGAAATTGAGCGTGTATCTCCGTGTCAGCTCCGCTGGGAAGATGGCCTCCTGGATGGGGTTCTCGGTGGTTTCTTCCATCTGTTGCCGTACGGTCTCGTTGCGTCTCGATCGCTGTGTCATGATGATGTCGATCACGTCGTCCTTGAAGTTCGGGTCTCGGGATGGCGCTGGCATGACCTTGTCGACAGCACGCGAGAAGATTTCGATGTAGTGGTTGGCATTCCGTTCCACAGACGAGACCAGATTCAGCGACAAGGCGGCTTCCTCGTCCAGACTCCTCTCATACTGATCCAGATCGTCCAGATCCACCAGGACCTGTGACTTGGACCGCTCTGCTATGTCCTGCAGCATGTTCATGTACTTCGTCTTCGATCTCGTGGCCGTTCGCTTCCTCTGCGCGCCAGCATCGGCATCATCCATGAAATCATACTCGTCGCTGTCGCCGTCCAAGTTGAGCTCATCGAGCGCGTCTTCCGTCTCGGAAGCGGAGGACTTGAAGCTGCGCAGGAAGTCTTCGAAGGCAGCTAGTCTGCGTCAGTGAGTACTCCATACCGTGTCGCGCCGCTGCGCTTGCCTTGCTGCTCCCGGTAGTCGGCCAGCGGTTTGTGGGTGAGGAGCGCCATGGCGCCGTGTGTGCCTGTCGCGACCCTGTGGTATGATCCTGGCCCTCGCTCGGTGGTGGCCCGATTGCGCGTCGATGGTGATCGGTTGGGATGTGGGCCAGGTGGTGGAGGTGGAGATGCTGCTGTTGGTGGGATGTAGTCGCATTGGAAGTGAAGTGGTTGGACGCGGAACGCGTCTCGCGTGCCTTTCGTGCCGACCTGAGGCAGCTGGCCCGTGCATTCTCGTCCTTCTTCTGCGAATTTGCACTCGGGACTCATCTTCTTTCGCTACATACAACGCAAATATGTCCAACACTGCCGTAAAAGCATTTTCGACTCGAGAGCCCGCCGTGCACGCACGGTGCGAGGCTCCATGACGACGAAAACCGTCTGTGCTAGTGGAGAAGGAGACTGCAGAGGATCTTGGGTGCCGTCGGCCTCTCCTCCCATGAGGCCGGGGGCAATGATCAACTGTACACGCCGACCGTAGCAACGAGGCTTCTTTGTCATTGCCCAGTCATGGCAGTTAACCGGCGGCGCTGGACGCCCGGGGCTGTCTATTGGAAAGACGAGGATCTCAGCGCGGCCGGTCGCAGCGGTGAAATTCTGCTACGGCATCATGAACGCATGCGTCACGGCAGAGGAGCAGCCCCAAAGCGCTCGTGTGCTGCAACGGCGCGGGTGGCGCCCGTCTGGCGTGCCTTTTGCTCAGTAGTCATGGATGGCATAAGCTCAACGAGGTTCGTGCTATGCAAAGAACGGAACTCGACGGACGATGCTCCCCATTCGGGCTCATTTGTTGCCCTTGGCAGAGCCATTTGGCTGAGAATTAGGTCATCAGCAGAGCCTCAGCGCTGTGTTCACGACGTTGCGTTGCATCGCCTTCGACTGTGCTGCCAAATCGTCATGAGGCACATGGGCGGTATATCTAGTCCTCCTCCCGCGGCCGAGATGTCCTGTTCGAGCCACGGCAATGAGCATCGGATGAGCTTGACCGGCCATGGTGAGACGAAAGCAGAAATCATGGTACGAAGCGGACGAGCACAGCATGTCTGGGCTTGTCCGTCAATGACTGACACGACGCAGCCATGAGTGCCGGACGAGACACCTGAAATGTGACGGCGATGGTGAGACCGGAGGACTTCTCCCAAGCCTAGTCGTAGCACTCCGATCGCTGACGCTGTCGCGATAGACCCGACTTGTGCTCACTGTCGGAAGGCCTCCCGGGCCTGTAGCAAAGAGAGTGATCACATCTTCCTCGACGAGTCTGTGTCGGGCATCGTCCGCCGGAACAAGCACTACAGCCTCGCCTTCGACAAAACGCAGACCTTTGTTGACCTCCCGACTTCCGGTAAGCTTGCCCTCGGTCCATCACTCGTCCAGAGGGAGATGCACGGCTCGGACGCAGCTCTTGCTAGCGTCTGCGTTCCTACGGTGCCAGCGTCTCGATGATAGCTCCTGAGGCGGTCAGTCTTGGACGTAGTCTTGGACGCATTTTTGATGGGAAGCAAGCCAGTCGTCGGAGTAGCCTAGACGCGATTCTTTCGACAGCGCAAACTGCTGCACGCGGTGCATGGACTGACGTGGTATCCTAGTGAGCTTCAAGCCTGATGGATCTGATCTGACTCCGGGATGCAGGCAGAAGAGCAGAGTCGTAACACCGGTACAGCTTACAGCAGGTACCGTGGTGCACAATGGAAGTGCAACCACGCCGGCGACCACCTTCGAGTACTTCCCGACAGCAGTTACCGGACCTCACGTTTCTGGCCACGATGTCCCAACGATATCTGCCGCCGAGGCATGGTGGGATGCTTCTCCCCAGCCTACCCATGGCCAAGACGCTGCAATGGTAGCAGCCGGTGCTCAACCGCGTGGCGAAACATCGCGCTGGCCGTTGAAGACGGAGCAAGAGGTCATGTTGATGCGGTGCTACAAGGAACATCTGACCCGGCGATTCGATCATGTGGACAGCACCGGCTGCTTCAGCAACCAAATCCCGGAACTTGCCGCCGGATCACCCGTGCTGCTCAACACCATTCTGGCTGCAGCTGCGAGACACTTGCAAATGCTCGGCGAGCTCGAAGAGGCTGTCACCCTGCGCTACCAGGCAGCTGCGATAGACATGCTGCTCCCTCCCTTCCAACAAGGCCTCTGCGACGCCACCGATCTGACGGCAGCCGTCTTGCTCCGACACACCTTGATGAGAGTGGCTACACCCGACGGCGCGTACATGCTGAACGCACTACCGGGTCTGGGCGTGTATCTCGCCGTCTGGCAGAACAATCCGCAGTCCGCCCTCCACGCCGCGCTCTCGATCGCCATGCTCCGCATGAGCATCTTCTCCTGCTGGGTCGCCGGGACGATCCCCGCCGTGGAGGCCGACTGCAGCTGGATCACGGGGTGCTACTACCCCGGCACGACGGACTTCTGGAACTGCAAGATCACGATGCTGCTCGCGCGCACCATCAACTACTGCCATGACGAGCAGGACAAGACGGAGGAGCGGTGGGTGGTCCTGGATGCGCTGGCCCATGACTGGGCGGCCCGTAAGCCGAAATGCTTCCAGCCAATCTTTGAGCAGGAGCCGACGGGCAGCGAGTGCTTCCCAAAGTTGGAGTTTGCGGGCAATCTGCACGGTAAGTGAGGAGAATGCACAAGCTAACGGCGTGCTTGACGGCGCCGACTACTGACCCGTCGTAAAAGCAATGGCCTTCATCTACCACAGTCTGACTGCGCTCCTCCTTGCAAGCAACCGCCCGAGCCTGGCCAACCTCGGCGACGGCAACGCAACGGCGCGTTACGAGATGGAGCAGCATAGTTTGTACATCTTGAGGAGGGTCTGCGGTGTAGCACTGTCGCATCCGGGCACCTGTCTCTGCCTGGCCACCTTGGCGTTATCGCATAGTGAGTCGAGACCTTAGTCAGGTTCGCGCAACAGTCCTGACACTCTCTCGCCTCTAGGTGGCCATCTCCTCCACGACATGAGTTCGCAGAAGGCCGCGCACGACATCCTGATACAAGTGCAGAGACATGCGGTCGCCGACGCAGGCCGGGCGGTGGACAATCGGCTCCGTGCCACTTGGGCCTGGTGTCCTTCTTGACGATCGGAACAGGGAATGTTATACATTAGCTACTTATACTACATGTATCGTGTATCGTTCCGGAGCATCGTCGAGCATTCAGCAGAAGAACTTGTATCTGCAAGCGTGTCAGCAGGATGAGCAGTATATGAGCCGGGAACAAGGCACGAACATCCTCTTCCACTTCGGCCACGACGCCCTCTCTATCCGCTCTTCGGCAATCAAGTCCTGTATGTTCAGGTCGCGCAGACCCGTGTGCAGATCCATGTTATGCGAGCGTACAATCGGCGTTCTGTACCAGACCTTGTACGCGATATAGCAGGCGACCACGATGGGCGCGGCCAGGTACGCCATGAAGAAGTTCCGCACCTGGCCCACCACGCCCAGCTTCGCGTAATCGATGGGCCACGCGCCAGTCCAGAACTGGGTGACGAGGACGAGGGCGTTCATGACGAAGCCGACCCAGGAGCCGACGACGCCGGGCTGACTGCGGAAGGCGAGCTCGTCGAGGGTGTGCCCTTGCTTCTTCCACGCGGACCGGAAGCGGATATGCGCCAGGCAGATGGACATCCAGGTGAAGATCGAGGAGAGTCCGGAGAGGGCCAGCATCCAGTTGAAGGCGTTGGTCTCGAAGGAGGAGCCGGCGAAGAAGGCCAGGAGGCCGACGGTGGAGGCGACCCCGATGGCGACAATGGGGCGACCCTTGCGGTCTATATAGCCCAAGATCCGTGGCGCTTGGTTCTGGTCCGCGAGGGCGGCCAGGGTCCGGGAGCTGCCGTAGATGGAGGAGTTGCCCACGGAGAGGACGGCGATCATGATGACCGCGTTGAAGACGGAGGGCAGGCCCGTGATGCCAGCGTTCGATATAGCTATGACAAAGGGCGATGCTTTGGCATCGACCGAACTCGAGCCACCTATGAGCCGCTCGTTGTCGTAAGGTACGAGCAATCCCACCAACGTCAAGGAAACAATGTAGAATAAGGTGATGCGCCAGAACACTTGTTTGATAGCCGTCGGGAGTGACTTCCTGGGATTAGCAGTCTCGGCGGCCGCAAGACCAACCAGCTCGGTGCCGGAGAAGGCGAAAGCGGCGGTGACGAAGACCGAGCAGAGGCCCTTAAAGCCGTTGTGAAACGCGCCAGGATTCCTCCAGAGCTTGCCGCCGATGTAGCCTCCATCGTCGCCACCTCCGCAGTTCAGTATGATGCCCAGGAGGATGAAACCAATGATGGCGACAACCTTGATGATAGCGAAGACGAACTCTGCTTCGCCGTAGCCCTTCACACCAAATAGGTTGATCAGCACGATGAAGGAGAGGAAGATGGCGACCCAAGCGTTGTTGTTGATGGAGCCGTGAGTCCAGTACTCGATGGTCAAGGTCGCTGCGACGATCTCCAGTGGTAGTACCACAAGCCATTGCATTGCATAGCTGCCGCAGATCAGCATCGCCTCCCTCCCGTCACGCGGGTCCACTCACTTCCAACCCATAGCGAAGCCCCACGCAGGGTCCAGAAAACGAGTCGAGTAGGCGGAGAAAGATCCCGCGACGGGAAAGAGGACGGCCATCTCGCCCAGCGCGTGCACCGTGCAATACAACATGATGCCGATCAAGCTGAATGCAATGACCACCGACGCCGGTCCGCCAGCCGCCAGCGCGCTGCCACTGCCGACGAAGAGTCCAGTGCCGATACTGCCGCCGATGGCAATCATCTGCAGATGCCGGCCCTTGAGCGACCTCTGCAGTGGCGAGTTGGCGGTCGCAGACGCTGCACCTTCCAGATCGAACACCCGTCCATCAGCGCCCACCGCACCCTTTGGCGTCGCGTGGGCATTCGGATCGCGCTTGAAGCTGTGCGCGACTCGCGTCGTCCAAGGCCGGTGTTGCGTCGCGAGCTGACCGTACTCTGGCCTCACGGCGAAGTTCTCGGGCGGGTATTCGCGCTTGCCCGCCACGCTATCAGCGTCGTCCATCCTGTCGTTGAGGATGCTCATGGGGTGTGTCCGTTAGCAGGTGCAGGACTACGAATGCCTACACACATTGACCTGGGCCTGGCTCCGGAGGGTGCTTCAGCAGCAGCGAGACGCGCGCACAGCAGACGCGGCAGTACCTGTACATGTACCCATCCACGATTGCGCACAGCAGCGCAATCTAGCGTGCGGCCTGCGCTAAGGAGGGTGGGCGATCTGATTAGGTGCAGGCGGCAGGGGATTATCTGCGGCGAAAGGGTGTGCCGGCGATGTGGGTGGTCGACCCCCACCCCGGGAAGCACAACGCCACCCGCTGCAGCCGGGAAGCTACCTCGCATCCGCCGGGCTGTGTGCCTGACTAAGATAGCACCCGAAGCGTGTGCGATGTATACGGAATACGACGACTCTGTGCCTCTGTATGGAGCTTCGCGGCGTGGGTGGTACATGGCGCCGAATGCTGAACACCGGTGACACGATCGGAGCCCCATAATGCGCCGCTGTGTCGCGGGAACGCATGTCGATGATGGTACGGGAGTGGTCAACCAGGAGCTGTAATTTGTTCGCTGCGGTGAAGATCGCGAATCGTGCAGTGCCGGCGCCTGGATTCGCCATCACACATCTGGCCACAGCATCTCGCGAGCACGCATCCGGGTGCGTCGTCTCGTTTCCTTGGCTGGCGATCGGATGCTGCGGCAGACAATGGATGATCTTCGTTGTCCATGGCCGCCATTGCTTCGAAGATGCTCGGCCCTGTGGAGCTCACGCCGGAGGCGACGTGAAGTCGAGAGAGTGTTGACGAAGGTTCACGAGGCCGCCCTGCCAAGACGCGGTATGCCGAACACGCCGAAACTCTCTCGGGCGGCAGGGCCGCAATGTGGAGCCGGTGGCAGCGGCCAACAGAAACGATACGCCAGCGACTCTTCTTACACATCAACGGCCCCTTCGCATTGGACTTCACTCCTTGGTGCAAGCAACGGATCCCGAGCAATCGACACAGACATTCCGCCAGTGCACGTCCGCGAATCAGATGCAAACAAGAGAGTCTGTGGAGAAAGGCAGGCGCTCATGATGCAGTGCGACACGCTGTGCAGATGGCGCAGCGGTCGACCCGACATACTCTGACCGCAACTTGGAGCCAGGGCTTCTATGGCAGCACGTCAATCTCCACGTTGACGCGCCTTGCAGGCCGATGATGTCCGGATGTGAGCGGACTGAGGAAGACCTACAGACCGCTTTTGCGGACGTCCTCGCGGGCTGCTGATGTGATGAACACTGGGACGATTCCGTTGGGTGTTCCAAGGGCTTCGCACGTGCGCGAGCAAACCCCGTGCCCTGTACCGTCTCTCGCCTCGGGTGCAAGTATACCCACTGGCTTGCCACCCAGGGCCGGAACAGAGTCCGGGCCATCTATTCCAACCCTTCATCTTCAACGCCACCCATTCGTCTCGTGTCTGACGGTCTCGCGCGACCACAAGCAATCTCAGCTTGGGCTTTGTGCGCATGTCAGAGCTTGGGCGTCGAGCAAATCCGTGGCCAGCAGGCTAGTTCGACAAACAATCGGCTTCCGATGGGCGACGATGGCTACCAATGTTCCTCGCGGGCGGCAGCAGGTAGTCTTAAGCCCTAGACGCGTAGTGAGGGAGAAATGCACTCTGCGCTTGAAGTCTTTCCAAGATCCCGGAGGGCTGTCAAGTCTCGCTATCTCGGTCATGCGAGCCGTTTAGGCCTTCACATGATGGTGAACGATTCCGACTGAACCTCGCCCGCCTCGAATGCCTCCATCAGCTCGCCACGCATGACGCCACTGACAAGACATCCATCGACCAGCGCATATGTCTCGTATCCTTCCAGTCGATCCGGGATTGGCCGCAACAGGAACGGCAGAGAGGCACCGAAGGGCACGGTCACGATGTCCCCTTCCTTCACCTCTGAAGTGGCGACGCCGATATAGCCCTCACTTGTCTGGAAGAGCGCGCGACCGTCCAAGGTCTCGCCCATGACGCTCAGCAAGTACACCGCCCGATCGAACCAATCTCCAAAGTCGAGCAGCGGCAACTGAAGGACAGGTTTCCCAAGATGCTGGCGTAAGCTCTCCTCCATCATGCTGAGGATAGCTTCGTCCTCTGCCCCATAGTCTGGCAGTGGATCTTCGGTCTCGCTGTGCCGAAAATGGCCCGCGAGCATCATCCAAATGCGCCGTCTCCCCCGCTCCCATGTCATCGGCGACTCGCCTCTCTGAGGTTCGGCCGTCACGAATGGTAGCACGACCGACGACAGGCACTCAAATGTCGCCAGATCGTTGCCGAGGAGTGATCCGCTGTCCCGGTCTGTCTTTTGCACCGCGCTCACCTGATCAAGGCGCAGGGCTTCGATCGTGATGGAGTGTACGCTGCGCTGAAACCGCGGACGAGTGGTTCCCGAAGCACACATGTTTCTCCTGCCGAGGAGTGAAGGCGTACGGCCAAAGGTTCTGGAACGGCCGGCGAAGTTGGGAACCCAGGAAGGAAACGAGGCGGCATCAAAGTCGTACATCTTGCCATAACTCCTGGGCCACTGGTCGACGAGTATGTCCAGACTCTGCGTCTCGTTGACGATGTGGAGACAGGCCGTGGCAAAAAGGGCCGCGGGAGGTATGTCGTACGCCGCTCCGACGTGTGATTGGGCCTGCCGGGAGGCGAGACCGAGTATCCCGTTGACCTTGTCCAGCGGCTCCGTGGCATAAGCCTCGGCGCTCAAGGCTAGCAGCTGTCGCAATGGCAATTCTTCACGTCTGCCCACGCTATGACGTACGCTGTCGAGATAGCGAATGCGGCTTTGAGCTTCGCGATGTGCTGGCGCCCGCTCTGGCTCCGCGGTGATGATGTCCTGCTGTACCGCAAGCAGAGGGTACTCGCCCGAATCGCCCAGCATCTGCTGCACGAAGTGATCCCAGTTCACAGTGTGTCCGCCGATGCAGACCATGATGCGCTTAGCCAGAGCAATTTCTTGGATCACTATACAAGTTCGGGCATGTCAGCGATCAGAGCTGTCTTTTTCCAATCACGCGTTCCGCCTTACCCCAGAGTCGAGACCACCACGCCCTGTCGCGCAGGATATACAGGTCGCGGAGCTTTGCCCGGGACATGGGGCACAGATTATCAGGCGTGAACGCCGAGTCGCCAAAGTTCTGCGTCTCCTCGCCAAGCCAGACATACACGTGGTCGGCTCGCTGGTATACATCCCGCATCCTACTCACCTGGTCACCCTTCTCCGCTGCATTCGCCTGGTCGATGCAGACCGCGTCGATCCAGATCCAGATCAGATCGCTGTGGTTGCGTACGCGGCGGATAGCATCACTCAAGTCATGCGATATGATCATCGCTCCGCGGATGGTCGCCTTGCGCATGCGCTTTGATTCGTGGAAGCGCTGGTGGGAGTCATCCACTTCAATCTCTTCGGTCAAGGTGATGCTCGCGCCACCAGGGGGCCCGGCGTTCCACGAGTAGCTCAGTGCAACGTAAGGCGGGAGGTCTCGGAGAGGGAAGACGGCTAGAGAGCACACGATGTGGCCGTCGGCGTGGACCTCCGGACGCAACAGTCGGATAGACTTCTCGCGTCTGTTGCGCGAAGGGTCGAGACTGATGGCATACTGATAGGACGTGCCATTATCGCGAGCACTTTCCACGATCGCTGGGCGAGTGCCAGTCCAGCCGTATGTGCTGGTCTGCGACATGTTGTACTTGTAGCTTAGGTACGGATAGCAGCTCTGCCTCTCGAGGCGGCCTCAAGCAGCCTTCTGGGGGCCATTATTGATGGACCCGTCGCAGAGCACCTGGACCCACCCAGCCACAGCAAGCCACACGTTGAAGCTGGCGTCGTTTACCTAACGAGTACACACCAAACGCATTGGATGGTCTCGTCTTGCGGTAAGATGGAGCGGATGCTTCAGCATCTCCCTCGCTCTCCCCAACCCCACCCGTCACCCAAGGTTTCGGGCCAGTGTCCGGATCAGTAGGGCTGAAATGCTTGACAGCGGCACGGGAGGATCCGTCCGAGACAACGAGCCAATGACGCACCGCTGCGCCAGCGAGCAGGCCGTCAAAAGGAGTCGACGATTGAACATGCATGTACAGGTAGAGTCATATCCAGAGCCGCTGTGAGACGACATCGGAGTCACCAGGCGCGACCACCGCACAGCAGTACAGCATCAATCGGGAGTCACACACCGTGTCCCACCACCACGATTGACGACACCCGCGCCAGTCCGCGACAGCCACCGCATGCGACGCCACGAGGCTGAAGACAGTGCATGGTGGTGGTGTGAAGCTTTCCACCAGACGAGGCTGCGGAGCGGAGGGTCTCTATGCCACCAGTACGGACGCAAGCCGAGTACGAAGCGCACGAGCAGCGCACCAAGGTATGCGCCTGGCCACATGCCCGCAACACTCCCATCGCAAGCTAATGATCGCGCCCTCCCAGCTCGCCAACTCCTACCAAGCCCTCCTTACCGAATTCGCCTCCCCCGACCTCCACACCGTCGGCAACTACACTCTCGGCCGGCTCATCGGCAAGGGCTCCTTCGGCAAGGTCTACCTCGCCTCCCACAAGCTCACCAATGGCGCCAAGGTCGTGCTCAAGTCGGCCAAGAAGGACGACGCGAATCTGGCCCGCGAGATCCACCACCACCGCCAGTTCTCGCACCCGCACATCGCGCGCCTGTACGAGGTCATCGTGACCGAGCACCTGGTCTGGCTGGCGCTCGAGTACTGCCCCGGCGATGAGCTGTACAATCATGTCCTGCAGCATGGCCCTATGGAGGCCGGGAAGGTGCAGAAGATCTTCACGCAGTTGGTGGGGGCGGTGAGCTACGTGCATGGCAAGCAATGCGTGCATCGTGATCTCAAGCTGGAGAACATCTTGCTGGATAAGCACGAGAATGTGAAGCTGGTGGACTTTGGCTTCACGCGGGAGTATGCGGGGTCGACGAGCTACTTGCAGACGTGGTGCGGCACCGTGTGCTACAGCGCGCCGGAGATGCTGAAGGGGGAGAAGTACGCCGGCGAGAAGGTGGATGTGTGGAGTCTGGGCATCATCCTGTATGCGCTGCTATGTGGGGAGTTGCCGTGGGACGAGGATGATGATGGCGCGACGAAGCTGTTGATACTGAAGGAGGAGCCGAAGTACCCAGACTACATGCCCGAGCAGGCGAAGGATTTGATCAAGAAGCTGCTGTCCAAGCGTCCAATCTTGCGACCGGGTTTGAGCGACGTGCTGCGCGACCCCTGGCTGGCGGAATACGCACCATCGCAGCAAGAGATCTTGAAGCTGCAGCAGCCACCCGCGTTCAGCACGCAGGTGGAGAAGGATACATTGCAGCGCATGCGCAGCGCGGGCGTCGACATCGATGTCGTGATTGAGAATGTGCTGTCGCAGCGCTGCGACTCGCTGGCCGGATGGTGGGCTCTGCTGATAGAGAAGGAGCAGCGAAAGGAGAAGCGGCGAGAGCGAAAGAGGCGGGAACGGGAGGCAGAAGCGAAGGGTATCCGACGCTTGAGCGCTGCTAGCAGCAGGCTCTTGGCGCAGAGTGCGCTTGGCGAGATACACGAAGAGGGTGATGGTCATGGGCCGACGAGTGCGAGAGGCAGGCGGATGACCAGGCCGAACGGAAGTCTGACGCTGCAATCATCGGACCTGCCACGAGTGATCGAGAACAAGTCGCCCACGCCTGAACGAAGACCGATCGACAGTCCCACCGGCGCACGAGAGACGAGTCGATCGCGCAGCCGCCCAGCTCCGCCGCCCAAGGACCCGAGCAGCAGTGCGTCCGTGCCCACGCTCGGTCGCCCCCGGATAGCGTCAAGAGGCAACAGCATGCTCCGCTACTCTACTGTGAATCCGGACTTACTCTCGCCAACGTACATACCTCCAACCGCCCAGCAGCAGCAGAAGCGGCGCCGGACCTTCTACCAGCAGCCGCTGAAGGAGCAGCTGCAGTGGGTGAAGCACTGGTTCAAGGAAAGCGCTAAGCGCGCCAAATCCCCATCGAACCCCAACGCCACCACCAGCGACGGCACCAACAACAAAAAGACCAAGACCAGCCCGAAGCTGGGCGGCACCGGCGCGGACAGCAGCACAGACTTCGCCGCGCCGGCCGAACACAGCCCCCACGCACGCGATCTCCAACGCACGCACACGGGCCCCTTGCCCCAGCACCGCAAAGCGAGTACAGGCCACCGACCGGAACTGCAGACGCGCGCCACCCTGCCCGCGCGCCCGCGCATCAACACCGCCAGCTCGACGGAGAGCCGGACGAGCATGCAGCGCAAGCGCTCCAGCCTTAGCCCGCACACGCTGACCCCGCACTCGTCGTACCAGCGGCGCGCCTCGGCCGGTCTGCGCGGGCGCAAATCCACCTCCTCATCCGTGTCGTCCATCCGCAGCGCGTACCAAAGCGTGCAGAGCGTCAACGCCGCCGGCGGATCCACCGGCGGAGGAGGCCTAGGGCACCACCACTCCCACAGCAAGGCGTCCAGCACGAGCAGCGCCAGCGCCTCCCTCGCTTCGCCCTCGGGCCTCTCGTCCGCGTCTCCCGGCGGGAAGATGTGCCGGAGCCCGCACGCGAGCGTCAAGGTCCTGCCCGCCACACCCACGGGGACAAACTTTCCGTCGGGTATCCGCGTCAGTCGACGTCCGCCCCCCGGCAGCCTGGGCACCTTACCCGTCTTCGGCGAGCACACCAGTTCTGGTGCCGGTGCCAGTGCTGGTGGAGGAGGCTGGGGCAGCCTCGCCCTGGGCCCAGGCAGTCCCAGCCTCCCCGTCTTCGCACGCCGGAAGCGGTCCGTGTTCAAAGGCCCGATGGCCGGGCTGGGCGCGTCGTCGTCATCGTCGGCGGCGGCGGGGGGGAGGAGCGTGGGGACGTCGCGGTCGGGTTCGGTGCCCAGGAGGAGCGGGGAGATGATTACGAATATTACCGAGGAGGACGAGGAGGAGGATGATGATGGGATGGGCGAGGGCGGGGGCGTGTTTGAGGATGTGGAGGGAGAAGAGGAAGGGGAGGAGGAGGATCGTGATCAGTTTGGGCCGGAGCTCGTGTTGCCTGGTAGACTGGTCGGTAGGGATGGTGGAGCGGAGCATGATGGACATGGCGGTGGGGTTGTGACGCCGCTGAGTCCGATGCTTACCCTAGGTAGTGGCGGTGGTGGGGTTGAGCTGCCGGTGCTGAGCGAGAGCGCGAGTGGGACGACGCCGTTGACCGCCGAGGCACTGGCGAAGATGGAGGAGCAGGCTGAGAAGGCCGCGGGGAAGGCGAACGGGGACTTGGTGTAGCGAGTGTAAGGTGTGAGGATTGGGAAGGCTTCTTGATCGAGCGATTGAGCGAACGTGTACTTGTACACGGACTTGTACTCGGTACGTGTTGCGGTCGTTAGGCGGCCGATCTTGTACATATAGATTCTAGCAATACAGAGATGCGGACTGGGTGAGCAGGGCAGACAGCGCTCGCCGTCCCAGCAGCAGCACCGCCGCCTGAGCAACGTTGCGCGGTGGGTGGCGTCGAGCCCCACGCGACAAACACTCGTCACGACATTTGTTTCGCCGACGGAGCACTCTGCCGGTGCCCAGGGCGGAGTGCTGACAGCTGGCGAGTCCCACGACGCTCGACCAACGGCGTGGAGATGGCGTCCAGGTTCCCGGCGCACATCTCCAGCTGGCTGGGTGGTCCGTGCACGCTGCCGTTCCGCCGTGTCTCCATTAGGCAGGCGAGAGGGCCGACGGCGCTCACGGTAATACACTGTCGGCCATCCAGGGCTGAGCGCCGTGTGCAAGTGGCGTCCTTGCCTCACGGTCCACCTCAGGGCCATCCGTCCCTGTATCGGCCGCGCCTGCGATAACCCATACATCCTCTCCGTCACAAGGCCAGCACATACGCCCCTTCTCCATCAGCCCATCCCTACCATCCATCCCTCAATGACTCATGGTGTTCCTCCCCTTCGCCCTCCGCCGCTTCAGTACCATCCGCCCCGTCCGCGTCCGCAACCGCGACAGGAAGCCATGCCGCCGCTTCCGCACTCGATGGGAGGGATTGAAAGTGTCTCGCTTCGCGCCACGGACCTGCTGCAGTATTCCCAACGAGGGCTGTGACAGTGGCCGCAGGAGGGAGGAGAAGGGGGTGTCGGATTGAACGGGGGGAGCTGTAGTCCGTGATGCGGGGGCGGCGTGGAGGGTCGGGCGGGTGGGCGAGAGGGTGAGGGTGGTGAGGGAGCTGCGCAGGTGGTGTTAGTACGGTTCCAGAGAGTGGGAGGGTGGGGGGTAGAGTGTACCGCTGCTGCGGCGGTGCTTGCGCTAGTCGTCGCTGGAGAGATGGCTTGGCTTGGCGCAGGATACTGGGTGCACGGGTCGAGGGGGTGAAGGTCGCCCTCAGGCACCTCGAGCAGAACATGGTCGTGATAGTGGAGGGATGATGCAGTGCGGTCGTCGCTGGTCAATGGCGAAGGCGATGCACGAAGCGGAGATGGAAGCGTCCACGTTCGCAGCGATTGGCTCCTTTCAGGCGGCCGCTAGCGGTTGACAAGGCTTGGCACAGCCACTGATCGACTCTGACAACACTCTGTCGGTCCTTGTCGGTCCTGGTCGATGCTCTGTCGCAGCTTGTCGGTGCTGCCTAACTGACATCTCTTGGCAAAATGCAGCCAGCCGCTAGCTCCCGTGACAGCAGGCAGAGTTGCCCGATCGAGAAACCTCCGAGGTACCCGTGCCCCTCCACCCAAAAACATCTCCCTCTGTCGCAAACCACTTCCCCCCCGCTGAGCGCCTCCGAGCGCCTCGTCAAGCATCTTATCTCACGCCATGGTCCCGCAACCCTACCCCCCGATCTTTCCCCACCCCTCCCTCACCCAACACCTCTCCCCTTCCACCACCCAATCCGACCTCGCCGACTTCCTCACCCTGACCGAGACACACCCGCACCTCCACCCGGACGCCCACCTCTCCACCTCCGGCATAAACTTCGCCGCGCAAAGCGGTCCCCGCGGCGGCCTTGCGCTGCACCATCTCCGGCGCATTGAGGCTGGACTGCGAGGCGAGCGACTCGGCGTCGAGGGCCCAGAGGAGCTGGAGCGGGAGTTCGGCATCATCCCCGACGGAGATGACGCGGCGCTGGATGCTGCGATCGCGGAGACTGCCGGACGGAGTGGCAGTGCAGGAGAGAGGAAGGGGGTGTTGAAGCGCAAGCGCACGAGCGAGTGGGCCGAGACGTCTTCGCAGCCCGACAGCTTCCTGCCCCCGGACTCCTTGCAACAGGACGCTACATTAGGCGGCGCTGAAGCAGACGCGAATAACGGCGGTTGGGAGGACAAAGAGAGCTACGAGCTGTCGCAACGCAACGCTGTCGGCGACGTTGGCGATCGCGGGACCCATGTTGTTTCGCAGAATGGCGCGCCGCCACCGATCAAGCGCGCTGGCGGACAGTTTGGGGGAGAGGAGGGGAAGCGGGCGAAGCGGGACACGAAGCGGGCGAGGAAGAAGCAGGAGCAGGTCGATCGGGCGGAGGACCGGAAGGCGCGGGGGTGAGGATGAGGAGGCTGTGTCGGCCAGACCATCAACCACATTACTCTCCTGCGCAGGGAGCCGTATCGAGGGCGGAGGCGGCCAAATCCAGTCGCCGGGAGCCTGGACCGGCAGCGGGGGGGGGTGTGCAATAGGCTACGCGTCGGCAGCGGCAGCGCCGTGAACAGCAAGCGAGAGGCTTTGGTGAGCGTGCGCACATCGCTCGTGTGGTCATGGCATACGTCGCCGTTCACATGCTCATCAAACGGCATGCAGTCGTCGCTATGCATTCAGGCCCGCGCCCCGCACAGCCACCACCTCGCATGCAAATGCCCATCGCTATGCATACAACACCCGGGCCCCCAAGTCCAGCCAGACGCCAGCCACGCCGTGTCGCCATGCGACTCTACAGCTCTTTATGCCCATTGGCCTCTCCGCCGACCGTCTCGTCACCGTCCGCCTTCTTCTCCGCCGACACGCGGTGCTCCGATGTCCAGCCAATGGCCTTCAGCCGCTCGGTGAGGATGGGGTGGGAGTAATTGTAGGTCGAGTACAGCCAGTCCGCGTCCTGCACGAAGGGTCAGTGATCTGTGAGGCGAGGCGCAAGGACAACAAGGAAGGAGACCTGGCTGGAGGGCTGGATGGCTGGCTGGATGGATGGGTAGATGGAAGGATTGGCGAGAGGGGGAGGTGGAACGTACCATGGAGCTCAGATTCTGCACCTGCAGCTTGATGAGCGAGGCGGCCAGCTCTCTACTGTAGCCGAGTTGCTTCGAGAAGGCATCTACCACGACATCAGCTTCAGTCTTCCACCCATGCCATCCCCACATCGGAGATCGTGATGACTGACCAGCCTGGAACTCCATCCTCCTGGTCCACAAATTCATCCCCAACTTCACCACCGCATCCGTCGGACTCAACACCTCATTGAACAGGATGAACCCGATGATCGTCGGTCGCTCCCTGACAAACCCAAACGCCTGGTACAGACTCGCATTATGCACAAACACGCCAAACAGCCCAAACACAAATAGCAGATGCCCCGCGCTGATCCCCAGCAGCGACGTCGTGTGGCCCATGTGCCAGTGCCCCAGCTCGTGCGCCAGGATGGCCTCCACCTCCGGGACGGAGGACTGCGCGAGCAGCGTGTCGTACAGCACGATCGTCTTCTTCCACGGCAGGCCGGTGAAATAGGCATTGCTGTGCGCCGACCGCTTGCTACCGTCAATGACCCGCAGCTCCGCGAGGGGGAACTTCAGCTTCCCCGCCAGCGCCTCGACGCGCGTCTTCAGCTCGCCCGGCTCGAGCGGGGTGAGCGTGTTGAAAAGCGGGATGATGAGCAGCGGGTACAGCGTGATGCCCGCCAGCTGCACGAAGAGCGAGAACAGCCACAGGTACAGGAAAAAGGTGTCGCCCGCCCAGCCCACGATGCCCAGGAACGCGGCGCCGATGGGGAGACCCAGGGCCATGCTCAAGGCGAACGACTTCAGCGCGTCGGCGATCCAGAGCTGCGGGGTGGACTTGTTAAAGTTGTACCGCGCCTCGAGGTGGAAGGTGTGGTAATACGCGAACGGCAGGCCCAGGGCCGTCTCGGCGAGCGCGTAGGTCGTGGCGAAGAGCAGGGAGTGCGGGATCTCGCCCGTCAGGCCCCAGGGAGCGTAGCGGGCGATCCAGAGACCCGTGATGGCCCAGAGGCGCGGGTAGACGTCGAGGGTGATGACGGCGATGTTCTTCGCCTGGGACCACAGGCCGGAGACGAGGGTGAACCAGTACTTGCTCCGCCCATACGCCTGGCTCTTGTCAAAGGTGGCCTGCTCGATCTCGTGGCGGAGTTGGAAGGGGATGGTGCGGCGGTGCAGGACGAGGTACTGGCGGTACTGGAGGTAGGACTCCAGAGCGTGCGAGCCGAGGGCGAAGGCGAGAATGAGCGGCTTCCAGGAGATGGCGGGGTTGTCGAGGGCGGCGGCGAGAGGGGCGGTGAGGGGGCGGAGGGTGTCCATTGCGGGGAGAGAGGGTGGGGTCAGAGGGGAGTGGATGGGATGGAAGTGTGCATGGGCGGGTGTCTGGGAGACGTGGTACTTGCCTTTCTCGGGGACGCGCTAAGCCCCGCGCTCGCACGTGCCGGGTGGATCTGAAACACGGCGAAACATCCCACCTCGGGTCAGCCACAGTCCAGACAAGATGGAAGGTGCACCTCGAGCGCCGAGCGTCCGCTTCATCATGCTATGACGAAGGGCAGGAGATGGTGTGGCGGAGCGGGACGACGAGCTCGCTTGCAAACACACCGCCCGCCAAGCCCGCCGCGAAGGTTGGCACGGCCCGGCCAGCGGTTAGCGGGCCAATGGCTGTTGGTCCGCTCACATCCCGCGCGCTTACAGGTCGGCGGCAGCAGCATTATTGGCGGCTGCATGTCGACATGCTGGCCACGTCTGGGCGGTCGTCGGACGGCGGCTTGACAGCTACGTAGTCCGATCAAACTACTCACTCGCCTACATGTACCCGTCTCGCTGCTAGCCAAGTAGTATCGGAGCTTCTCGTTCAACGGCGACCGTGACAGCAAGCCTCACACAGCAGTAGTACAGACCGGCAGCGCGCATGAACCCCCGCGGACCTGCGTAAGGTACCTAGCCCTTGCATCGCTCCACACCCCAACCTCGACCATGGCGGACCACGAAGACGCCTACCGCCCCAACCCGCCCCGCACCGCCACCCCCACCACCTCCGAGACCCCGCGGCCCCTGCGCATCACCAAGCAATCCCCCTCCACCGCCGGCAGCGACCAGCCGAAGACGCAATGGGCCAACTACGTCGTGCCGACACCTAGCTCGGCCGCGTACGGCGCGCCCACGAGCCCTCCCCCCACGGGGCCCCTCCCCTACCCGGAACAGCGAGAGCGGCGAGGCGAGCGCCGGGCCCCGAGCCGGACAGCCACACCCGCGGACGGAGCAGCGGAAGGAGGAGGACGAGCAGGCGCCGCCGCCCGACGGCAGAGCATGACCTCCTCCGACGCCTCCTCGGGCGCCTCCGGACACAGCGGCCGCCGCGCTCGCTTCGACGCCACCGACCCCCACCGCCCGACCGTGAGCGGGTACGGCGCCTCCTCCCCGCCCCTCTCCAGCGCAGGCCGCCTGGCGGAGCGCAGAGGCCTGCAAGCCAAGAGCATCATCCCGCCCGACTCCCCCGGGGGTCCGGAACCGCCGCACAAGAGCGACGAGGATGTGGACGCGGATACCGGGACGCTGTTCTCCATCCCGGTGCTGGGCAAGACGAAGACGGGCGCGCCGAGTGAGCCGAGCAGCGCGATCGAGGATGCGCCGCAGGAGGAGTATGCGCATTACTACCCACCTCCCTTGGGCGGCACGAGCAGTGCAGCGACACCCGCAGCATTGGGGATCGGGCAGCAGTCGCACGGAGGCCTGGGCGACCGACTCAACATCCCGAACCCGGCGGGCGTGAACAGGCTGAGCAGCACGGCGTCGACGTCCACCACGCGCGCGAGTCGGGGCTCCCCTCCGCCACCCGAGACGCCCATCGATCCCTCACCCATGATGCTTGGGCAGGGCCTCGGCGGAATCGAGGCCCGGTACGCGGCATCAGGGATCCCGGGGACGGAGACGCTGAACGAGATGCAGGCGCAGAGTGCGGCGGCGGCGGCGCGGAGGGCAGAGTACGTTGCCGCACCACGGGCGCAGAGGGGTGCGCCCTCGGGACAGCAGCAGCAGCAGAGTGGAGCGGGAAGCGGCAGCGCGAGCGGCCAGTGGAGTCCCACAGAGCGGCCGGGCAGTGCGCCCATAGGCCAGCCACCACCAGTACGCTTCCAGGGGACGGAGGAGGTGAGTAGCAGGGGCTCCGATGTGCCGAACCAGGCACGCAACCGTCAAGCCAGCGAAGGACATCACCGCACGGGCAGCGGACGCGGTAGCGGCAGTGGGTTGAACCAGCGCATGAACAGCGTGAACCTGCACGACGAGCCGCCACCGGCCTACTCCCCGCCTGCGCCAGGGACGGTGCACTCGCCCTACCCGAACGAGAAGGGTCAGCGGCCGGACGAATTGCGCGGCCCGGCTACAGCTGCAGGAGCAGAGATCGCGCAGCCGAAGCCCTCGTCGTCGTCTGCGCAAGACCCAAACGTCAGGCAGCACCCGGCCTTTTCTACGAGTGTTCAGCAGCAGGGCTATCCACAACAAGCACAAAGCCCCTCTCCGCAGTCCGCCGCGCATCATCAGCAGCGGAATGGTAGTGTGGCGACGCCCCACGGCATGACGCCCGTCAACATCGCACGCGCGAATCAGTCAAGCGTCGCACCCGGACCGCAAACCGGTGGCGGTGCAGGCCCTGCTTCTCCACCCGCCTTACCCGAAGGCTGGATCGCGCACCTCGACGGCAACTCGGGCCAGTACTACTACATCCACCTTCCGACCCAGTCCACGCAATGGGAGTTCCCCAAGGGCCCCACCCCGCTCAACCTCGACCAACCATCGCAGCAGCAACAGCAACCCATGAGCCCCGTCTCCGCCTATGCAAATCCGGTCGCGAGCCCCGTCTCCTCCATGTTCAAGCAGCCCCTCGCCTCCCCGGGCTTCGGACCCATCCCGCAGAGCGCCACCTACGACATGAACCGCACCAGCATGCTCTCCATGAACTCCCTCGCCTCCCCCACCGCGTCCGGGGGTTTCACCGGTCCACCTCCCACAGGCGGGATCGATCTGTACAAGATCCAGCCCGCGAACGGGGTCTACTTTGGCCCGTACCTGCGCTACACGAACATGGATCTGGAGAGGGGTTTGTGGCTGGGGAGCATCATGCTCATCACCGACGCCGCGCAGCCGCCGACGATCCACATTCATCCTAGTATGGATCTGAGTCCGAATCCGCGGCAGCTGAAGGCGCATCCGATCCAGAGCCATCAGCGCTGGATCTTCTACCGGTACGATGTCGACTTGCGGATGGAGGAGGAGGGTGGAGGAAAGTGGACGTACGCCATCACCAGTCATTTGGGGTGCACGCGATTTGAGTTCGTGGTGGCGGGCCGGTACGAGACGGGGTGGAGGTTCGTCGCGCACAGCGGGAACGACTTCGGGATGGGCGTCAATGCCAACGAGCGTAGCAAGCTCGGAGGCGTCGGGGTCATGTGGCGGGACGTCCTGCTCAAGCACCAAGAGTGCGGCGGCTTCCACGCGCAGATCGGGCTAGGAGGCCAGATCGCCGCAGATCGGCTGTGGAAGGACATCCCCGCCCTCCGCCAGTGGACGCAGATGTCCGGCAAGGAGACGCGCAAGACGGCCCCCTGGACGCCCAAGATGGACGAGGACGTCACGCACGCCTTCTTCCACTACTACACCGCGCACTTCGACCAGCCCGCGCTGCGCGAGGCCTTTGCCCAGATCCCCCACGTCTGCTGCCTCGACGACCGCGACCTGCTGGACGGCTACGGCTCCTACCCGGACTACATGCAGCAGTCCCACGTGATCAAGAATCTAGGCCGCATCGGCATCGAGCAGTACCTCCTCTTCCAGCACCACACGACCCCCGAGATCCTGCGCAACGTCGGCAACGACCTCGACCTCTTCACCCTCACGGGGACCGGGTGGCACTTTGTCAAGTACCTCGGCCCCAGCGTCGTGGTGGTCGGGCCGGACACGCGCAGCGAGCGCAGCGCCACGCAGGTCCTCGCCGGGCCGACGTACCAGGGCCTCTTCCCCAAGATCGCAGTCCTGCCGCCCAGCGTGCAGCATGCGATCTGGCTGATCCCCGTCCCCGTCGTGTACCCGCGGCTGGAGGCCGTGGAGCAGGTGGCGCGGGTCGCGACGACGGGGAAGAAGATGGCGACGGGAGGGTTCAATATGATTGGGCGGGTCGCGGGGGGTGTGGCGGGGGTGGTGGGGGCGAAGGACATGGTGAACAGCGGGTTCGCGGGGGTGAAGAAAGCGGTAGGGAAGAGCGGGCTGATGCAGAATGTGCTGAGTCCGTTTGGGGAGGTCGAGGTGCTGGATGAGTTGCGGGATATGTGGACGCACGAGAGTAAAGTGCGTCTTCCTCTCATTTACCCCGGCCTGGCGAATGTGTGAGTGCGCAGTGCTGACAGGCGATTGGTTGTAGGACCTCGAGCGCACCTACCTCATCCGCACCCTGCAGGGCATCGCGCACAACAAGTCCCTGCGCATGACCTTCCTCTCCGGCAGCACCAACGCCTGCGGTGCGGGCCTGGTCCACGACCCCTCGCACCGCTCCGACCACAAGACCATGTACCAGCTCATCACCTCGCCCATCGTCAATGCCCCCGCGCCGGGGTACGTGATCAAGTTCCTGCACAACAGCAAACCGCTCTACGTCCCCGCCAACGGCCACCGGTCGACCTCCACCCACAATCCCGCCGGGATGAGCCCGACGGATACGAAGGAGGACATGATGGAGATCTTCGCCGCGGACGTCGACGGCCGGCCACGGGAGACGCGGCGGCTGATGGCGCGCCGGAATTACCTGGCGTGCGTGGCGTATGATCCGGAGGTGGTGCAGGGGGCCTTTGGGGCCACGACGCCGGGAAAGGGGGCGGGGAGGCTGAGTCTGGCGGCGGATTTCATGGTGCAGGGGGATGGGGGGAGTTATGGGGGGCAGCCGATGAAGTATGGGCCGGTCATTGTGCCGAGTCTGGAGTATGGGCGGTGAGCACAGGAAGGAGGGGGTGATGTGTGGAGCATTTTGTGCAGCGATTTGTGGAGCGGAGCGTAGAGCATGGTTTGAGATGATGGTTCACGGCATATACTTCGACTTACAGCACGCATGGCGGCCGGTTGGAACCACCTTGCCCACATGCTCGTGATGCCATTAACGCCTATCTGTATGACTGGAGGTGTCACCCAGACTGTTCTCCATGTTTGTCCTTGCTACTAGCGCGGGAGCTGACAAGGCTGCTACCGTTGGCTAGCCTGCTTCCGGTGGCCTGCGGTGATGTGCAGTCATGGTGCTTGTTCCTACACATATGTACCACCAATGGCTACGCCCACGCTATCAGTCCGCGCGGGAGACGAAGTCGCTGCATGCCTTCTTCGCGGCCTGCACACTGCCGAGCTTGATAGCCACGGCGGCTTCGTTGGTCACGTTGGTATGTTCGTGTCGGTGGTGAATCCATCACAGCCCACCCCTTCTCTCGGTCCAACCAGTCCTTCCCTTTGGTTAACCTTTGTACACTCCCTCCCCCCGGCGAAGACGACGACACCCAGGACGACCCTCGCGTACACTCAGACCCCGTGCCAGGTGACCTCGCACCCTGCCAGATCCTCCTTGAAGCGCTGGAGTCTCTCGGGCATCCACCCGCTGGTCCAGTGCCTGTCTTCCTGCTCGTCACTCGTGCCGAACCGCAAGTCCTTCCCCAGATGACACGCGCCGGGGGTCCACATCCACTGCACGCAGTCGGCCTCCGGGTGTTGCAGTCGGGCACAAGCTGTCGCACACGCGTCCGGCGTCTTGATGGCGTCGCGCTCGAACTGCTCCAGCCCACCCAGGTCCCCGTCACTGCGGTACTGGCGATCGTTGGAGAGGTTGTTCCACGAGCTTCTGTTGACCCCAATGTGCGGTTGAATGAAGTGTTCGAACAAGTCGCGGAACAGGTAGGGAGTCTGCCAGCCATGCGCTTTTGCCCAATCGTTCTGGAACGCCCACAGAGTGTCGACTTGCTTCCCGTTCACGTGATGCCACGTCACGGCCGGGGCGCACCAGTGTCGGCGCGTCCAGTCGATGGTGTTCATATTCTCACCTTGCGTCAGCGGCCAACTGGGCGTGTGTGCAATGCCGGCCTCGAGGAAGGCCATCGCTACAACGACGTCGCCGCAGCACACGTCGCTGGTGGCTTCCTCCCACCTCCGGTCGTATGCCTGGATGCCCGCGCCCGTGTTCTGTCTGGCCGCGCGGAGCTTGTCGGCAGCTCCGCGCGAGATCACGATGCCGCTGCCGCCGTGTGCGAAGGTCGTCGCCCCCAAGTTGTTCTGCGATCCCAGGTAGTACAGCTGTTGTGGGTCCATTGTCTTGAGCCAGAGCAGCAGGTTCAACCAGGAAAGGCTGGTGTCGGGCTCGATGACCACGAACCATTCGATCGCCTGCGATGCGGTATCGAAGGCATGATGCAGCATTGGGAGGAACTTCCACTTGTCGAGACTCCACCCAGAGGGCAACTTGCCAATGTCCTGCCCTTCGCGCGCCCATTGGGCAATGTCGTCGTGCAGACGGAAGTCCGGTAGACTGTCCCGAGTGCTCTGTGTGACGGGTGCGACCGCATCGTGCACCTGGATCCCGCCCAACAATTGCTCCAAGTCCGAGAAGATCATCAAGTTTGGCAGACACTGGAAGGTCGTGAGGAAGTGCCCAGGTAGCTTCTGATAGATCTCGCTCGCTCCAGTCTTCACCAACACGAGGACCTTGTCAGCTCCGGGTATCTGTCGACAGCTTTCTGCACTGTTGCTGGTTCGATCTTTTGGCACGGCCTCCGCGTTGATCGCGCCTGTGGATCCTGTTCCCAAGGTCGGGGGTGCTAGGCGAGGCCATGTCTGATGGACGGAAAACGCGATGATGAGTAGAATCAATAGAATCCCTCCCGCTCGACTCGCGTGTCGGCCACGGCTGCTACCGAGTAGAGCAGTACCGTACATGGTGATCCAGAGCTGTGACAGTCAGATCTCGCAGCAGGAGAGTCCTACAGCGGAACCCATCCACCCTCGGCATCCTCAGCGCTGGGCGATGGTTGGGGGGCCTGCTAAGGCTCGCTCTCGCCCTCGCCACCGACACTACTACCAGCCAGCGTTGAGCAGGCTGCGCCGCCGCCGCTAGGGCCAGCATTCTTCCGATCATCGACAAAGGGGAGACGTGGAAAGAGCATGGCGGTGCCGCAGCCACGCTGTCACTGCGCTGTGCGGTGGCCCCCACTGCCGCAGCACTGACCACCAACATGCCAAACACTAAACAGAGATCCCCTCGCTAGCGCGCGGCGATCCGCGCAGGTCTCGACGACCTCTGCTGCCGAGTCATGCACGAGGATGCCGGGCCGTCTCGCTTGTAAGAAGTATGACCGATTAAGGTTGAACATAGGGGACTCTCAAGGACCGAGGATCGATCGACCCGCTTCCCCGGACGTGCCGATCGGCTGGCTCGTGCAGTGCCACGAGGGGTATACGCTCCACCCCGTCCGCCGTGCGTACTCCCAAATCGGGTGGTGAACGATTGTCTCCTGGGATGTCCCCGATTGGAGCGATGCCACGAGCGCCTCGGCGGATGTCCCCAGGCGGTCTCCCCCAATGAGGAGATCGAGCAGCTATCGGAGTCCAATCGGCGGTGCCGGCTGGCCCGTAGCTCACGCGCTAGTGGAGTGGGGGCGACGCTAGCCAAATGCTTTTTCCAACGATGCCTCCAGCCATGCAGCTCGCAATCAGCACTCTCGCGCGTGTGCAGCTGCAGCGTGGTGGTCAGCCTGGTCGGTCCAGACAGAGCAGCCGTGGGGCCCCCTTTCAGGTCTTTCAGGTCCCTGTCGGGGTTCGTCGGGATCGGTACGGGTCCTACAACATCGAATGATTCGGATCGTCGATATGTGCATCTCCCACGGTACAGCATCACAGATTCATACGGCTACTCGCAGTGCGATACGGGTGATCGAAATATCCGAGATACAGCTCCTAAACCCGCATTTCCTCCTGAGTTCTGTCGTATGCACATATCGTCTTTCTCCTCATCCACATCCAACCTGTTCAGGGAGAGTTGATCTGACTGACCTCGCGCATCGGTTTGCGTTGACTCTTCTTCCGCCAGGCTAGGAACCCGATGGCGGCGCCGACCAGTGCAAGCGCCGCAACGCCGCCGATGGTACCGCCTGCAATCGCCGCGATCTTTGTGTGTGATGAGCCAGTAGGCGATGGAGTGGGTGCGTCGGAACTGATTGGTACCACAGACTGCGCGGACTGCGTGCCCGTTGTCGAAGGCGCGTCCGAGCTGGTCGCCAAAACCGTCGCCGGCGAACTCGATTCTAGGATGGATGTCACCAGCACGGTGGTGGCAATCGTGTTGTTGACGGTGGTCGGAACGATGCTCTGCAGCGTGGTTGGAACGGTGCTCAGTATGGTACTGAGAATTGTCGTGGGGGTGCTGGACGTTGTCTGATACGCCACGATATAGTCTGAGGCCGGGCCGCAGTTGAACTGCGAGTACAGGGTTCCAGACGGCCCAAGCAAGGCCGTCGTGACGCAATATGGGGCAGGCGTGGGACTAAGGGACGTCAGGGACGCTCGCAACCGTGCTATTGAGACGCACTCACCAGTCGATCACCCCACCATTGTAAAGCGCGACATTGCCAACATTGACATTGTCCGAGTCGCCCGCATTCAGGCACGAGCTGACATAGTTGCATTGGCTGAAATCCGGCGATCCGCCCGAGAAGGCACAGCACCAGAAGTTGGGAGGGCCGGGGGAAGTCGACTCCCAGTACGCACAGCCCGAGTCGGGATATCCACCGCATGTGACCGGTTGATTCGGATCCGAATCGATGTATCCGCAGGTCTCTTGGTTCTCATCTTGACGTGCAAACAACTGATTCATGGGCAAGGCGCCCCATCGTTTCGCGCGAATGCTGTTGTGCGGAGCCGTGGTTGGTCTAGGACTCCAGCCGAGTATACCATCGGGCAGACCTTGAGCGATCGGCGTCTGCGTCGGCTGAGAAGGGATCAAGGCCCGAGTCGTTTGCGCTGCCAACAGAAGCACAAGCAAGCTCTCCCAGGAAGTCGGCATGGCTGATGCACCTGGAGGCAGTTGACACGAGGCGACGGTTGGGGATGTCAGCGGTCTCCAGTGTGGTAGGCAGAAAGGCTGGTTCCCTTGCTTGGGTCGGATCGTGCCTTATCAGCATAGTGTGGCCAAAGGATGCCTCGAGACGTTACCAAACCAGATCTGAGCACCAGCTGCGCCGCCATACCTGCGACCGATCTCAGCAAGACTGTTGGATAACCGAGCATGGGGCCAATGATGGTCGAGCGACTCGCGTGTTGCACTAGCGGTCCAGTGATGCCCGGTGCTAGCTTTAATGAGGTGGCGTTTGTGGATTGCCGCAGCAGACTAACGCCTCGTGCAAGCCTTCTCAGGGTGGCAGTGGTGATTGGTACTTGTCTCTGTCCGGGCGGTCGTGACCAGATGTTGGCATGCAGGGTAACCTGGTCTGGCCGAAAGTCACTTGATAGATGGTAGCCATGATTGTCGAACGTCTCCATCTGCCGCCAGCTGCTCAAAGCACTTCGCATTTCGGCCCCCAAACATGTTGCTTCGGCTAGTCAATGGGGCCTCGCAACCAGGCCTGCACACCGCAAATTGAACTGCACAGATGCCGTGGATCGGATGCCGGTTGTGGGACAGGAACGAGGGAGCCACAAGCGCAGCAGGCGGAGACAGGCGGAGAGGCGCCATCAGGATCTGGTTGCTCGTTCCCGGCCGCTCAACACCATCCGGCCGTCCGGGGGAAGGTGAGGTTTATCTCAAGGTCGCACCCACTATCTGGCCATATGGGCCCCTGACACGAGTCGCCCGAGCAGCCAGACAGCTGGCTGTAGAGTTGTCGTCGGACGGCTGGAGACTAGTGGCCGGCCCAAGTTACCCAGGGTGTACGGAGTATGCACTGCTGGACCATGAGATCCAGGCTCCGCCGCTGCGTGCATCGCCCCCCTGCACTGGCGCCGCCACTAACGAGCGTGTGCTGCGATGCTTATTGAGCAGCTTACCGGTGCGGCTGCTGCTAACCCGATGCATTAGCGAGAGGCGCTGAGACTGAGAGCCTGAGAGCGGGAGCCAGTGCGCCGCCAAAGCTAGTGCGAAGGATGCGCCCTGGTCTGCTGTTATCGTAACGATCCGCAGGCCGGCATTTATCGCAGGACGATCGACCATGTTGGCCGCAGGGGACGGAGATCTCTGCTGTCCAGTCTCGGTGAAGGCGGCGCATGCGCGAGGCATCTGGACTCATCACCTTCGGCCCCATAGCTGAGCAGGGCTAGAGGGCACCTGCAAGCCTCTTCCAGGACGACACTGACTCCCGATTGGACGTGGAAGACACTGTACTGTTGCCGTTCGTCAGCACCTCAAGGCTTAAGCGCACGCATTACGACTTCACTCGGCATCTGCGAGCTCAAGAATCGGGATGGATGGCACGATACCCATCTCAGCTGTCTCCTCCGTGCTGGGAACAGCAATCGGAATCACCCAGAAGGCGTTTGAAATCTACGCCGTCGATGAGCAGGCCAAGAGCTTGCTGAAGACGGTCGAACAAGTGTCATGCGAGCTCCGGGAAGCGCGGACGCTTCGCCGCCAGAAGTCCTCCCTCTTCACCACGATGGAGAAGCGCATCTTCGACAGCACATTCGAGCGGACCGAAGCAGCCGTCAGCCTGGTCGCCGCCCTCGCGGAGCCGGCCAGAGCCGACCTCGCCATCTCCGGTGGTCGAGTGAGATTCGCGACCCGAGTCCTGTTCGTCCTGCGCGACTCGCCGCGGATACAGGTCTGCCTGACGCAGCTCGGCATTGCCAGTCAGAGTCTCAACCGGGACATCGGCACGCTGTGCAGTCGCGCAGGCCGGACGGCCCCCGCGATGCCCGGTGACGGCCACTCCACGCTGAAACCTCCGCCTCCGACATACGAAGAAGCTCTGTTCATGTCGGAGCGGCGGCGGCGGAACACGCAACGATGGGCGAGCGCCCGGTCATTGGACAGCCAATCGAACACACCGACGCTTGCGTCAAGATCGAGTGTCAGTCTCCTGATCTCGGGCGAGGGGGAGTCGGTGGCAGAGGAGACGCAGGATCCAATAATACCCAACACCGTGATCTGCGTTCCGCCAGACGCACAGCCCAAAGCCGACTCACACCAGACTGACGGACCTTCGACCGCAATCGATCAACCACAACGCAGACGGAGTGGCAGGACGCGGGGCCTACATTGGCTCGAAGCACACGGCAACTAGTAGCAGTGCAGATGTACATATCTCATGTTGTGTTAGCGCCACCAGCATACGACAGACATTGCTGGTTCTCTGGTCTTTGATCAACATCACGTCGCCGACGGCGGCACAAGCACCTGTGGATGATCCAATCGTCGCCCATGATCATCCGTCACTTTCCTATCATACAGCATCAGTGGGTGTCAAACAGCAAGAGAAGATAGCAATGGGACTTACCACAACCCAGGGAGCATGACGAGGGTATTCGAGTGACCTTCGGCTCCGGCCCAAGTGAACTCGTACATGGATGGCTGCGACACGAGTAAGACACCCATGGCCGCCGCTGCGACGGCCAACCCCCGGTAATTCTGGTGCACAGCGCTGTCTTCGTCCGGGCGGGCCTGCCACGGTGCAAAGGCCTCAGCCAGGGCCTCGGTTGCCTCCTCTGCGACCCGCGTGCGATCGCCGAGGTATCGCGGGTCATCATCTTGCCGGGGATAGAGGTAGGTGTTCAACAGCTTCCACTGACAATACGCTTGGCGCGACGCTCCAGAGGGTCAGTACTGGATCGGAGTCAAGTCACAGGTAGACTCACCCAAACTCTCTCTGGATGGCAACGAGGCATCCTGAAGTTTCTCGGGAAGCGTAGCGAGTCGTGAGGGAAGTAGCGAGGTCGTGTCCACCAGCCCCGGAGTAGCCAATGTGATCAGCATCTCGGCGATGCAGTGCTTGATCGTTGGCAAAGCCATTTTGCGACTATTCATGAGTTGATGAATCGGAGCTGGAAGCCTCTGGGACTCAACCGTGGTCAAACGCTGGGCAGAGACGTTGTCCAATTCGACTCGCGTCCTGGCATAGTAGTTGTCGACATGGAGCTCCACGTGGTCGAAGAAGGATTTCACTGCTTGACGGATGGCTCTATCGTCCGCAGACTGAGGTAGATAAGCCTGCCAGATGGAATCGTCTACACTCTGGGTCTTGCCCTCCCCCATCCTGCCTTTGCTGGTTTGACCCTTTTCGCTATTGGCCTTGCCGGCTCGAGAACGTCGAGTGGGACCAGGATTGCTCCGTTTGATTCGAGCCAGGCACACCAGAGCTGTGACAACAAAAGCTATCATTGCAGCGCCGAGTGCCGAGCCAACGATTGCACCAGCAAGTTGACCGGTCGAATGACCGCGGTTCGCAGCGTTGTATCCAACGACGGAGGTGTCGGAAGTCTGGGACGCATCGGCGGCGCTCTGTTGCACACTTGAAGGTTGAATTGTACTAGCCAAACTGGTTTGCGCCGTCGATGATGCGTCCGGAGTCGATGAGAGATCGGCCAGGGATTGAGAGCTTGAGGATAGGATGGAACTGCCGTCCACAGTGGCCATCACCGCCGCCATCGACGGTGTGGAAGACGATCGCTGTACTGTGGATGCCGAGGTTACTACAGAGTCCTGAGTGTTGGCAGCGGAGGTTGCGGACTGCATGGTGGCGATCACTGTACTTCCGTCTGTCACTGGCGTTGTGGTAGACCGGTCTGGCTCCGTCGTTGTCATGCTCGAGACTAGCTCTGTCGGCACCGTACTTAGGACTGCGTCTGAAATTGTATCGGACGCTTCTGACGCAGTGGAAGTAGACGGCAGAGACAAAGCAGATGTGCCGCTGTTCGTAGCAGCGCCAGTAGCTTGTCGTCTAAGCTGCGTGTGATGCGCCACGGCGCTGGAGAGCCTGCTTCTCATGGTGGGCAGAGAGGACTCGGAGACCGGCTCTGGCTTCGTTGAATTAGCGATAGTGGTTTGGAGAGGGAGAGAGACGTAACTCCCATCTGCGAGAGTCGGCGCGAAGGACCCTGTGCCGTTCGAGGCTGTGTATCTCTGGCCGACTGGCTAGCAGATGCGGCGTTTACGCTACTGCACACGGGCGCCGCCTTCCTCTGGGGCTTGCAATAATATCTGCCCCGGTCAAGTCTGTGCACAAGCCGCGCACCAAGGTTCAGCGGCGCCTGCGACGTGCGCAGCCACCACTGCTTCGACTAAGCAAGCATGTGAGACACGCGGAGGTAGGCTGATCGGCTAGCCTTGTAACGCACATGGTGTTGACTCTAGCCGTGTTTGCTCCTTGCAGAGAGGGACCCCACCGCCGGGCAGGGAGGCTTCGGTCTGCTTTCCGTGGGCGCTTCGCTCGGTAGTGATGATTCGTTTCCCTTGGGTATTCACTGTCCGGTCGCTACGGTCGGGCATTTGACAGAACAAGTGCGACTGCAGTCTCAAGTGACCGGCCGACACGTCCACGACGCGAAGGAGTCCCGACTAGAATGGCGAATAATACTAGAGGTGCGGACATCGTTGTCGGCGTAGACTTTGGCATGACATGCACTGGTACGTCGCCTCATGCCTCTCTCCTCTCCTGAGTCAGACTGAATGTCGGAATCCTAGGTGTGGCCTACTCCATGGGCCCGGAATGGACCGATCCGAAGACTATCCAGCGCTGGCCCGGTAAGTTAGGTCACGAGATACGCAACAAGGTCGAGACCTCTGTGTCATATGATATGCACACCGGCAAGTTGAGCAGCTGGGGCTTCCTCTGTAACCCGGACGGCGACCGGTACGAGTACAACAGTCTGTTCAAGCTGCATCTCAACCCAAGCCATGAGGACGCCACACCCGATGCGCCCACGACCGAGGAGTCCCAACGTTGGTACCAGGACTACCTGGCCTGCTTGTACAGCTACATCATGAAGTACTTCAAAGAGAGCACACCTCGTTTCTCCAGCAAAAAGATCGAGTGAGTCCAGTTCGCCGGTCGGTAGCGATGGCTGTGCGCGGACTAACGGGTAAGCTAACAGCTTCATCTTCTCGGTTCCAGTCACGTGGAGGAACAGTCCGGCCATGCTGGCCGAGATAGAGCGACTTCTCTGTGCTGCCGGTTTCGGTTCCCGGCAACAAGACACGGCGTCAGTCTACCTCACGGAAGCGGAGGCCGCCGCAATTTACGTCTCCAAGCAGACAATGAGGAAGGGAGATGTGTTCTTGGTCGTGGACGCTGGCGGTGGTACGACCGATCTGAATGTCCTCAGGGTCGAGTCCGCGGCGAAGAATAATTTCGAGCTCGCCCCGTTGTCGTGGACTGAAGGTGCCGTGATCGGGTCAACCTTGATCGACTACAAGGTCCGGGTCATGATCCAAGAGCGACTAGGCATGATCCAGGAGCACCTCTCTGGAGATCTCGAGGCTACAACCACGCAGATGATGCAGGATAGGTTCGAGACCTTCAAGTGTAGCTTCGGGAGTCCGGGAATGGATGTGCCGAAACTGCTTCTCCCGATTCCTAGTATACGGGCAGGCTTGGACTTCCCACATGCCGGTGTAGAGGATTCGAAGCTGGTCATTACGCGGTAAGCAATGCAGCCCAGCAGTCATGCTGTTGCTCGCTGACCTGTCTGCAGTGCGGAACTCCAAGCGATCTTTGACAGCCAGATAGAGAAAATGTGCACCGTGATCGACAGACAGTTGAAGCTAGTTCGCGAGCGCCACGCCGGCGAAGTCATCGTACGTCGTGAGCTCCTGATTCACAAAGCGTGTTATTGATTGCTCCAGTCGTACTTCGTCCTATCTGGCGGACTCGGTAGCTCGCCGTATGTCCAGGCCCGTATTCGAGCGAGGTACGAGAAAGATGCCGGCGGAGGAGCACATCCAGGGAGTGAAGGGTTCCAGATCCTCGTCGCGAGCGAACCGTGAGCCAAGAGGGTCAACACCTGCATACTGCCAGTGCTGACGATTGGCAGACAATTGGCCGTTGTGCACGGGCTTGTGGCGGCGCGGAGCCAGTCCAACAAGGGTGGCCCTGAGATCTACTCGTGGCGCTGCAGCCCGATTAGCTACGGCGTCCTATGCCGTGAACTCTACGACCCCGAGAAGCATCAGGGAGAGACTGTCGTCCATGACCCGTACGACAGAAAGCGGTGGGCGGAGCGGCAGATCAATTGGCTCATCAAACAGGTTTGCAGCCGGCTCTCCAGCATAGTATCCACGCTGATCGCGATCCCGAACAGGGCCAGGTCGTGCGAGCGAACACCGGGATCAGCGAGCGGTACCGCTACAAGATCGAGATGGGGAAGGAGAGCGAGCCGTGGAGAACGCATATCGTGATGTCGACCCTTCCGCCCGCCCAGCTCCCGCGTAGCCTCAATCGTGAGGGGGTGAAAGAGGTCTGCTCGATCGAGACCGTCCTCAAGACGTCGGACATGAAGCGGAAGAACAGCCACTGGTACAACTTGGGCAAGGAGTACAACGTGGCCGATTTCGAGGTGCGCTTGGTGGTGGGGACGGGCCTTCGGTTCGAGATCTGCGGAGCTGACGGTGTACGGAGTCGAGAGCATGAAGAGAGTACGTGCTTCTTGCTCGGAGAGGCTGATGACGCGACGCGCTGCTAATGATTAACAGTCGAGGTCCAATGGGAGAATGTCGAAGGCAGCTCGAACGTCCCGGCAAGCGATGGGCTTGCGGCAAGTGAGATTTATCGGAGTAAGTGATCCCGGCCTCGTGAGGTCTCCGTCTAGGAATTTGCATCATGATTCGAAGGGCAAGCAGAAGATACGGTGGTAGGAGAGTACTTGAAGATGCATCATACCGAAACTTAACGTAGGCCGCTGCCTCGGCAACGGTATGGGAGCTAAGGTAAATGCAGGTAGACGAGGTTTAATTCTTAGTAGACTCGGAAGGTCTCGACAAGCCGCTTACTTAAGAGTTATATTGTAGACTAATAGCGTAATTAGTTTTATATAATATATAGCTTACTTACTAATACTAGAGTTATACTAGCTTAGATCTAAATTTCTCTAATAACAAATTAAGCTTGGCTTACTTATCTAGGCTATATAAAATCGATTGCCTACTAAACATGTTAGTAAAGCCTAGTATAGTCTAGCTTAGGCTATAAGAAAGTTATTAAGAATACTTTACTAGTCGTAGAGCACGCGTAGCGGCAGCAGGTTGTTTGCGTGTACGTTCCAAGCCGCAATTATACTATGCATCTCAATCCTGTCATCGTAAGTGAGCGTGCCACCCACACTGTCCAAAAGGTCTGTATCCATGGTTAATCCCCAATCCCTAAAGCCTGGCCTAAGGAGTGCTCACCACGTATTCGCCCTATACTATTGCGGCCGCAGCGGCACCCACTCCTTCATCTCCTGCTCCGTCCCCCCTTCATCCATCAACCCATTCGTCGCTCGTCTCGGAGGCAACGGTGGATTCGCATCGTCCTTTTCGTCCAGCACAGCCTTCTTCAGCGTCCTTGGCGGCGGGGGCTGCGGCGGTGGACTCCGGACTATCTGTCCGTCTGTGGAGGTGCGGAAACCAGTGTGTTGCGCGTCCGGGGGTATGTTGGGTGGCTTACTCAACACTCGTCTCGGCTCTGGTGGCGGCGGAACCGAGCGAGTCGATCCCACCGAGGCAGTCGAGTGGCTGCTCTCGGATCGCAGCAGGGTCGGTTTGGCGGGCTTGGGCGGCGGCGCAGGCTTGCGGAGGGTCTGCTTGAGATGGGTCCTCCCGTCGACTGACCCCTGAGGAGGTTCGTCTGGGGTTGCAGTAGGTCTCACTGGTTTCTGAGGCGGTGGTGCGACGTCCCGGGGCGTGACAGGCGGAGGCACCTTCCTTGGCATACCCTCACCATCCCCAAGCCGTGGCGCTGCACGAGAAGCCGTGCTTACCACAGACGCTGACCTCGAAGGCGGAGCGCTTGGCCTGTCAACCTTGACCCAGTCCGGCTCCGAGCTCGGCGTGAAGGGATTGGGCAGCCTGCCCGGGTTGGGCATATAGCTGTTCCCCGGCGGCTTGACAGTCGACCGCGCCGGCATGCCGTTGTCCAGCCACCACTTCCTCTTGTCCGAGCTGGCGGGCGGCAAGCCAGGTTCCACAGAGTCGTAGCCGAGGATGGACTCGTCGTCGCTCTCGACCTCGCCGTGCTGTAGGGCCGTGTGATTTCCGACCTGGATCCGGCGCTTCGCATACAGCTCGCCACTAATCTGGTCCTTCTGACCCTGGTCGGTGACGTTGATCGTGCACTGGAAGTAGCCGTACACCGGTCGATGATCCGAGAAGCGCAGCGGTGCCGTATCGTAATGCAGCTGTCTCAGATTGTCGCCTCGCGTCACGATCCGATCGCACCACGCAGGGATCCTCGCCTTCTCCGAGCTGTCGTACTCATCCGTGCCCAGATTGTACTTGTACGTAGGCATGAAGGTGGGCGTCTTTTCCGTGTAGAAGGGGAACGTGCGTCCATGCACCATCTGCAGATTCAGCTGGTCGTTCTCGTACAGCGTCCCCACATCGCCCTTCTTGATCAGCGTCCGGGCCCGCTCGTTCTCCATGCCGATGCGGTAGTTGAAGTCGCCGAACCAGATGACCATGTCGTGGTCCTCGATCGAGCGGTTCCGATTGAAGCGCAAGCCGGTGGAGATGGTGCGGTAATCTTGGTTCCGCTCCTCGTAGTTTGCGAAGCCCGCGGCAAGATGCGCAGTGACGAGGCAAATGGATTGATCGGCGTAGTCCATACGGATGGCCACGGCGACCTTGTTGCCGGCCATGCCGCTCATGCCAGTCTTCTTGACCGCGCCCTCGACGCTCTTGATGAGCGGGAGGACGCTCGCCCTGACAAAGATGGAGAGGGAGGCGCCAACGAGTTGGCCGCCACGGAGCAGGACATACTCGTCGGACTCGCGCTTCCGTGCATTCACATTGAGCGTGTGCCGGACGTTCTCTTCCCACGCAGCGCGCCGATGAGGGTCCGTCGACATGATCTGTTGCACATCTAGGTTCACTACCTCCTGGAAGGCAATTGCCATGATGTCTGCGATAGGCGCTGACTGGATAGCCTTTGGACAGAGCCAGAGCGACAGATCGTCGTCGGCTCCTGCGGTCTTTCCGTTTAGATTGAACGTGCCCGTGTAGATACTCAACTGCTGCGACGCGGAATACTCGGCCGATCTTCTACTGAGCTCGCTTGCAACCCAGTCGTTTATTGGATCGTACAGATGTACGGGCATCTGGCCGATCAGCCTTCCAAGCAGCATGTCGATCGTGTTCTGCCGGCCCTTGTCCTCAAAGTTGTTGATATACAGCCGCTGTGCCGACTTACGCACGTCCGCAAGCGCACCCGCAAGAGACATCTTGCCCGATCTCGTGAAGGAAGACTTGAGCGCGCCAGTACCAGCATAGATCTTGGACAGGGCATCGCCGCAGTCCGCCCAGAGTGTGCCGTGCCGGGCCCAGAAGTCCGACGTCGGACTACGCTCGCCTTGCTGTTGCAGGAACAGCTCGACGGCCAGCTGGGAGATGATGGTCTGCACCAGATTCGTGCGGTCCAGACAGTCCAGGCAGTTGGTGCGAAAGATGCCAGACTGCTCGAGCACGGCGTTCGTACCCACGAATGACTGTCGACGGCCATCCTTCTGCTGCAAAGACTGCTCCACCTCCTGCGACAGGAAGAACTCGAAGGACAGCGCCGACGGTCTGATCCATCGCTGGATCCCCTTCGCAGCCTCGTAGCCGTTCGGCCCTCGAGTCTGCGCGTGAAAGTCGTAGTTCAGATGCTGCAGATGGGTGTGCTCCGTTGCCACACCCTGACTCTCATTCGAGTTCAGCGGGCTCTCCCGGATGTGCTGCGCGTACTGCCGCGTGATCTGCAGCTCGCTCGACTTCTCCTCGCTGAGCAGGTTCACCACGAAGATGTCTCCATACGCCCGGCCCAATGCCTCGAAGTGTTTGTTGAAGGCTGGCTTGGTGGCTTCGAAGGAACGGGTGATGGTGATCTTCTGCTGCCCCGGCAGGCCACTGGCTTGTTCCCAGAAGAGAGGCACGCTGCCTCGGACCTGGACATACGAGAAGCAGAGGTTGTCGGTGCAGAAGATGGTCTCCGTCTCCACGAAATTGGCGACGTTGCCATCGTCATCAACGCCTCGTGCGTTGAAGCGAGTGCCAGCACGACGACAGGACAGGCGCGAGATCAGTGTCATGTTGGAAGGGAAGCCAGCCAAGCTCAGCCTGGCTGGTGAAGACGAGGCAGGGACTGTGATAGTCGATGCGAAGCCGCGTATGGCCGAAGTCAATATCTTCGACTGGTCCAGCGCTCGCTTCTCCCGCTCTGACAGCCGTGAACGGAACTCGACGAGTGGTTGAATCATGAATGTATTCCACAAGAAGCCGGCGTCGAGACTCTCAATCGCCACGGTACTGCCCTCTGTTGGTCTGTCCTGGAGCCGCTTCGTGAGGTCGAAGTCGGCGCTGTAGTAGAAGCTGCCCTCGCTCAGCAGCTTCTTCAGCGCCAGACACGGATGCTCCAGCAAAGACTCCCGATGATCGTGTCCACTAGCATCCAGGCTATCGGTCGGAAATGGGTTGATCTGATCAATCGAGAGGTGATCATAATCGGACTTGGTGAGACAATGGAACTCGACACTGAGGATCCGCTGCACCGTCTCGCCGGGCCGCACGGTCGCGGCATGCGAGCTCCCCGTGACGGCACACAAGAAGACGTCGCCGAGGACGGTCACCAGGCCGAGCGTGCCCTGGACCTTCATGGAGCTCAGCGAGCGGAAGTCGCTCATATCTTGGCCTTCCCACGGCGAGAACTCGACGATGCATCGGGGCGCGCCACCCTCCGAGACCGATGTCGTCGAGGCATTGCGGGAGGGGGTGACGGACGGGATACTATGTCGGAGGATGAGAACATGCGTGTCGGTGGCCAACGCGATCGCCCGGGGGTGATCGCGGATGAAGAGCTTCATTGTTGCGGCCTCGACTGCGACTGTGCATGCTGAAGCTGGTCAAGTGGCCCGTCCGGATGGCTGCGGCTCGAAGCTGGGCATAGCATGCGGATGTCCATGGAGTAATGCTGCTTCGTAGAGATAAGATGCAATGCTTTGTCGGGTGCTGTTGCCAGATATGCGGGTTGAAGTTCTCGTCCAAGGCATGGACGCCACCCTCAACGCCACAGTGCTCACACCTCGCCACAATTCACACGTTCAGGAAACTGGATGATCTGGGAAGGCACTACATCTACATGTAAGGACGGCATTCAATGGAAGTCATAGACCCAAAGGGAGTATACTTGATCAATTGAAGTTTGAAACTATGCTCGCTACAACGCTTCACCATTCCCGCGCCATCATACCATCGTCAGCACATCATAGCAGTTCTAATGACCCGCGCATCGCAATGCAGTCCCACAACACAACGTCCATCAGTCGACCCAGATCAACCGCGGAGGCCCATTTCGGATCTCTCAGTCCCGGTAGCTCCTCCTCTTCCTGCCACTCCCATATCCATCCTCAATCACGATCCGCTCCCGCTCCCGCCGCACCACATCCCTGCTGCCCCTCCCCTGCGCCTCGGGCGGCGCGTTGACATACCGATATGTTTCGAATTCCGGCTCCCTCGGCTTCGAATACCGCCGGATCTCCTTCTCCCGTTCATGGACACTGTACTCGCTCCGCGGCGGCGGCACGCTCTTCGTCTTGCGCATGTGTTGCGACGTCGCGCGGGAGCGGACGTCCTCGGACGAGCTGCTGGAGGCGCTGGATGGAGTGGAGTCTTCCTCGACTTCGACGTAGTGGGACTGGGTGGTGCTGCGGACGCTGGGTGCGCGCGCGGTAGGCGCATAGACGGTGGGTGGCTTGATGGAGGGCGGTGCTGGTGGCGGTGGGAGGGAGGCCGGGGGGGCGACCGAGCGGCGCTCTTCGCGGATGTATGAGGAGCGCTCCACGCGCCGCGGCGGGGACTCTTCGTAGCGGCGCACTCGTGACACGCGCTTGACGCGCGCGGGGACCGTGTAGTCTGCCTCTTCCTCTTTCACTTTCATGAGACACATCGTAGGAGTCCGGGTGCGCAATGGCTACACGAAGCCGCGCGGCCGTGAGGTGGTGAGATGTTGGTGGTATGCGAGGAGCGCCTGGCGGATGAATAGGAGATACTGTGGGAGAAGAAGGAAAGTGGACGGTCGATGGGATACGAGACCGACTTACCGCAGCACTAGTGTCGCCATCTAGATTGTTGGCCATGACCTTGGTCTCGCGCGGATGATGGAGTGGCGGGGGTGGGCCAATCGGTAGTGGTAGCGCGGTGCCGCGCCCTGGCGTCCAGTCCAGCGTGCAGTGTGGAAGCTTCCGTCCCGGGTTCATGCTGGTCCTTGTTGGGCCGTAGTGGTATGTTCGTTGCAGTTGGGCAGCAGGATGGGAAAGCGTACTTGTACGAGAGACTGTTGATGAAAGGTGGAGAGGCTGCGGAGAAGGCCGGCACAGGGCATGCCCAGGAGCATCATCAGGCTACTGTACATGTATGGTGTTACCTTGACGGCTGAGGCTGCCGAATTGGGGGCCACTAAGGTACCATAGTGAAGAGCTTCACGTGCAGGCGCCTTTGCAGGTCCATGCACCCGGCAACAACACCGGGGACTCAGGCGCCGGACGCCGCCCAACACCCTCTTCATGACCACCCGTACGCCACCCCTCCCCGGCGGTAGCGGCCAGCGCAACTCCCGCAACCTCTCCCAGCTCCGCCAGGTGCGGATGACCGATTCCCGGCCCCGGAGCAGCGACAATGTCCTCGCCTCGCTACGTGCGACGCAGATCGCCGCGGCTTCGAAGCCGGCACTCCCCGCCGAGCTTCTGGCCACGATCCTGGACTACCTCCCCGTTCCCGATCTGATCCGCTTCGCACGGGTGTCGAGGAAGTTGCGGGAGATGGTGTATGACGATACCCGGTGGATTCAGAAGCTCAAGCAGTTGGGGCTGTGGGATGAGCGGGAGGCGAGGCAGCGGTTGGAGGAGGCTGTCCGGCGGAAGGCGGAGGCGAGAAGAGTGCGGGAGGGGGCGGCGGCGGGAAAGATGGGGAGTAACGGGGAGGGGAGCGCGGGTGGAGGCAGACGGCATGCGGGGAGCGTGACGCTGTTTGATGCCGGGCTCGAGGAAGAGCGGGTCAGCAAGTCGCTCGAGAAGCCGTCAAGTCCGGTCCTAAAGCGAAGAGGAACTCTCGCGGACGGCTTCGACGATCTCACGCTGTCGCCGACTTCACCGTCTACCGCCCACCCGAGACACTGGGATCCCAGTATCGCGCTGAACGTCTTCAAGCTCGCCCAATCAATCCGCGGGCGCGCCAGGCAGGAGTTTGGCAAGATATACGGCGCCCTGGGCCCTCTGTACATGGACCTCGCCCGACCGCACAACCATTCCGACGCCATCGTCTTCCGGACCTTCCGCGATCCCGAACAGCAGGCGCAGATCCTCTCAAACCTCAAACGCTTCGCGCCATGTGACTTCTCGTCGGGGTGGCTGGAGCGCGAGCAGAAGCTCGACAGCATGATCGGCGTCTTCGAGACCGCCGTCCAACGCGAATTCGCCCAGGGCTACGCAGCAGGTGACATCGATGGCCGGATGCATCGCTATGCGCATGTCCTCGTCACCATCAATGGCGGCCACGGTGCAGTCGATACATACATCTCGAGTCACCCCATCATGTCGCACAACATCCGGGCTGGCAATCCCCTCGACTGCCTCGAATCTGTTGCACCGGGACACGTCGATCTCCATCCCTCCCAATCCTTCTTCGAGCAGCTGGCCGCAATGATGGTTGAGCAAGCGGACATCATCGACCGCGTCTTCCCTCCCTCCATCGACGTATTGACGCCCTTCCTCTGCCGTCTATGCGAGGAGATCGTTGCAGAATACCTGACCGCGCTCTTCGACGAAGCGCACAGCAAAGGCGTCGAGGCATACGTGAAAGCCGTCTCGGGAACCTTCGAGCAATCCCTGCGTTTCGTCGCCTCACTACGCCCCTCGAAAGCGTCGTCCGCCGACTTCATGGATGCTGCCAAGAACATGCTGACGCAGTGCTACGAGAAACACATCGACCTCTACCTGGCCGAAGAGCTTGCGGTTTTCCGCAGCAAGTCCGAGGCGGAGGTGACGTACTGGGAGAAGGAGCAGTCGGAGCAGGAGGCTTCGACCGAGAGCTTCTTCATGAGCAACATCAACCGCCAGGCAGCGAAGAGGGATTTCCTGTCGAGCTTCAAGAAGGTCGTCATGATGCCCGTCAATGTCCTGCCGGCCTTCCCGCTTTCGTCGCCGTTCGCTGCCGCTAAGCCGGTCAATGGGGTTGCGAATGGCGCCGTGCAGAGTCTTGCCACGAGCGAAACCGCGCACTCCCGCTCGAGGACGCCCACGCTGAACGGGAGCAACACGCCTGCGCGCCCATCGACGCCAACACCCGAAGCGCCTACAACCGAGCTAGCGGCGAAAGCAGCCATCATGAACTCGAGGCTCGAAGGCATCAAGTCACTCTTCAGCATCGAGGTCGCCCTCAACTTGACCCACCTGGCCAAGGCGTCGATCGAGCGCGCAGCGACTATGGTGCGGATGGGAGGCAGCCACGGGGAAGAGGCCAAGGAGCAGTGCGAGGTCATCTTCATCACCCTCATGGCTATCCTGGGCGATCGACATGTTCGCCACGGCTTCGACAAAGCCGTAGGGCACCTCAGCACGTACGACCCCAAGCAAGTGCGGGACTTCCGAGCCAAGACAGCAGCCGGTGAGGATGCGCCTGCGCAAGTGATTGGAGTGGAGCCGCTCGTAACCTTCCTCGAGCTCGTCAATGTTGGCGATCTGATCCAACAAATGCTCGACGTCTTCTACACGCAGGAACTCGTCGCCACCAAATTGGTCGACCGTGATGACTTCCTTGACCCGGCGGTCAAGGAGAAAAAGCGGTTCGAGCAGATGCTCGACGAGCGCGTCGCCGCAGGTCTCAACAAGGGCATCGACGTGCTGATGGACGAAGTCGAATTCATCATGGCCAGCACGCAGCGCGCGACGGACTTCCACCCCGAGCTGGTCAAGACCGAGAAGCGCAACGGCGGCAGCAACTACGCGGGGCTCATGGACATCGGCCCCAGCGCGACCGCCACGTCCGTCGTCGACATGGTCAGCAGCCACACCTCCATGCTGGTGGGCAGCACGGACAAGAACATGCTCGACGTCTTCACGCAGGAAGTCGGGCAGCGCCTCTTCGGCGTGCTGTGCAAGCACATCAAGCGCCAGCGCATCAGCGCCGACGGCGCCATCAAGCTGATCAGCGACATCAATCACTACTCCGCCTTCGTCTCCTCACTCCGCCAGAAGCCGCTCCTGCCTTACTTCCAGGCCCTGCGCGAGCTCGGGCAGATCTACCTCGTGCAGATCGATCCGCCGGGAGCGTACTTCAGTGCCAATACCAAGGGCAAGCGCGGCAGTGTCTTGTTCTCGTCCAAGCTCTCGACGACGGCCGCGCAGGCTAAAGAACTGGCCGCAATCATCGCGGACGCGCAGCGTTACTGCGGCATCTTCCCCACGGAGGAGGTATACGAGTTTGCGGAGCGGCGTGCAGACTGGTATCTGGTCAAGGGGGATGTGGAGAGGCAGATGTACGGGGTTGGGTGCGCGGTCATGTGATGCATCATTCGTGGAGGCTCATCTATGCTCTACGCTAGGATTTATCCTCATCCCATGTCTGCCGGCGAGCTCAACCGCAGTACGCTTCGGCCGGACAGCCGATGGCCGTGCCGTAGTAATTGCCGGACACCTTCGCCACCTGCAACACGGCGCCGACGATGCCGCCCAGGCCCTCCCCAGCGATCATCCCCGCGGCGACGGCATAGCAGTACATCCCGAACGCCGCCGGGTAGTTCCTCTTCCAGAAATACGCAAACGTGGCCCCGAACGCCATGGCGCCCGGATACGTCGTGGTGTTGAGGATGAATGCGATACCCATGCCGACGAGGTTGGGAACGTAATTGTGGTACTTGGCCGGGACGAAGCGGTACTTCAGGAACGTCTGCACAAAGGCCCAGACTAAGAGGCAGATGCACAGGATACCCGAGGATGTCGGGACGGGGAGCGAGGTGCTGGTCACGGCCACGGCGATGGCGCGGTAGGCGCCCACGTCGGGGATGGCGAAGGAGCACTTGTCGGCTAACGCCAGGTCGTTGATGCAGGCTGGCCGGCGGTTAATGGATGCCGGATGCAGGTAAAGAGAGGGGGGTGGAGGTACATACGGTACGCCGTGCTAAAGAGCACGTACATTCCCACGCTCATGAAGACGGACACGATGGCGCCGCAGCACTGCGCGTAGAACTGCACGCGAGGCGAGGCGCGCAGGAGATGCGTCGTCTTGAGGTCGCCGAGCATGTCCGCGGATTGCTCCGAGGCGCCAAGCGCGAGCAGGCCGCCGGTGATGTTGAGGAGCTGCTGGTTGGAGATGCTGCCGTGGCCGTGGGTGGTGCCGCCGATGACCAGCTGCGACGCGTTGCCGATGGAGGTCACGGGGATGATGTTTGTACGGCCGCAACTCTCTGCTCCAATGAAGCTGAATATAAAGGCGAAGAGGATGGCGAGGAGGGTGACGCCGACGTTCTGCTTGAATTGCAGGCCCATGATCAGGCAGGTGAAGACGATGGCTAGACGTGAGAAAGAATGTTGTCAGCCGGTCGGCACTTCGCGCATGGGATATCGTCTGGGAGGTGCTCACAGAGGACTACACCACCGCTCCACATCCATGTCGGTACCATCTCTTCTGGCGGGCACGGCTCCTCAATCAGATCCGCCTCGTCGAATTTGGACTCGCGCTTGGTGAAGCGGCGGACGAGAGGCTCCAGCAGCTGGACGAAACTGGCGTAGATGGTCTTGTAGTTGGCCGCGACCTCGGCGAAGGCGCCGGCCAGCAACAGCATGGTCCCAGGCCAGACGAGCCAGTATCGCGGCGACGGCCTGTTGACAGGGTCGTCCAGAACCATACCCATGTAGTTGACGTACCCCGGGTACTTCACCGGGTCGACTGGCTCTCCAAAGGCCAGCCCGAGAGCCACCAGTGAGGGTCCGATGATACCCCATGCTACTATGGCTCCTCCATAGAACGAGTACGACGCGTTGACCCCCGCGAGGAAGCCGACTCCGATGAACGCCGGCGTGAACTCCAGCACCCACGACCAGTTCTCGACCCGCACGGCCTGCTGCCAGCCGATGCGGTACAGCGTCCAGCCCCAGTGCCAGTCCCACAGGATCCCCGGCGCGTACTCGCTTACGCAGCGCCAGGTGATGGCGAGGCAGAAGGCGATGATGAGGGCGTTGGTCTTCTTCTTCGCGTTGGCCTCGGCGTTCTTGCCCGTGTGCAGGGAGCGGATGGTGTAGGCCGCCGCGACGGCCGAGGGGAAGGGCAGCTTCTGCTTCAGGATGTAGAGCTTGCGGAGCGGGATGGCGAAGAACATGCCGAAGAAGGCACAGGCGAGTGTGAACGTGACCAGCTTGCCGAAGTCCTCCTGGGGGGTGTTGAGGAGGCCAAGTTGGTACGCAGCGGGGATGCCACTGCAGAAGATCAGGCCGAGAGAGCCGGCGGCGGTCGCGGCGCTCTGGACGCAGACATTCTCTTTGGGGCCTGGTCTAGTGTCAGCGGGTCCCCTCGACCTGGACTACGTTGTCCTGAGCTTACCAAAGTACCCGCCACCAGCCCACGTCGGCAGCGTCTTCGAGAGCGGCTTGAGTATGGCGAAGCCGAAGATGGAGCCAAAGAGCGATGCACCGACTGCCCCCATCTGATCAGCTTCTCACAGGGCTCACGATCGCTCAAAGCCAACTCACACGTCCAACCCGTCTTCAGACCCAGGTAGATATTCGACGCCGCAATCACCCCACCTAGGCAGCATCCCACGAACACAGCACGGAACGTGAGCTGCTGCACCTCCTCCTCGGCGTCCGGGTCGTCGGGGAACTGCTCCTCGTGAGACAGCAGCATGTCCATGTCCTCGGTCTCGTTCGTCTCCCGCTGGGCGATGTCGACGAAGTCGCCCTTCTCGGCGATGGAGCTGGGCTCGCTGGACGAGTTCTTGAGCTCCTCCTTCTCGATCTCCCGCACGGTGAGGTTGTCCAATTCATGGGAGGTCGTTCCGACGCCCATGGCGCCGCCTTGGTTGCTCATGGTCGCCGCAGTGTGGAATGGAAATTACTGTAGGAATAGAACTGAGGAAGATGCCAGCCTACCTGTGACAACCAAAGATGTATTTGTACAACACTTATCGACTTGCCTGCCACTGCCGGTGGCAAAAACACCTGCACGTTGTCCCGCAGGTCTGTTATCTCCCCATTGCCCAAGTCGCCTGCCGCATGCATACGTCCCTATCCTCAACACACACCTCCACATGCTGGCAACGCTGCGCGACCGTGAAACCAGCTCCCCGATGCGGCAGTGAGCTGCCATCCAAGGTTACATGTGCCTGGCAGAGAACGACACATGTATGCAGAGCGGAGGTCACTACTACTGCTGAGTCGAAGCTCGTCGGCACTGCTGTCCCGGATAGCTTGACGTGAGGCCAAGCTTCGAGGGAGCCGCATTGGCGGGCGACACCATCGCGCCGGGCGGGCAACCAGACACCTTCCTAATGCGTCGGCCTGGGCCTGCACGGCGCTCGGTTCTCACGTGCGTGTGTGCATGACTGTCAGGGTACATGGAGCATTTCACTTCCTGGTTTCCGGGAGTGCGCTTGTCACAGCGCCTATCTCTATCTCGAGTCGTACACCCCTTTCGCCAGGTCACTCTCGTGCCACCCACGCAGAACGTTGGGGACAGCGGCAAGCGCAGACTGCCCTCCACTGCTGGCTGAAATGCTCCTAAGTATTCTGCTAGCCTGTCGCCATGCCTACGTGGCACATGTGGGCACATCGACCGCCACGCGCACGAACAAACCTGTGAATCCAATCGTCCTGGCCGCCCGATAGACCAGCGTCGATGAGATGCCTCGGAATTTCTGGCTGTTGCTCCTGATACCCGCTGGCGCCGCACCAAGACGCTGTCATGGGTATCTTTTGGCTCGACAGCGCATCGGAGAGTAGTGTTGCCGACATCACCGAGTGGCCTTGGATCGAGCCTCTCCCAGCGCAGACAGCCTCGAGCGCGCCTCCTTGCTCAGGCACATCCCCCCATCAATCTCCTTCACCTGCTCGCTGCCCGCCAGACTCAACGCCGCGAGGCCCAGATAACTATGCAGTAGATCGGGCAGGTCACCCGGGAACTTGCCATGCCCGCCCAGCACGGGATGCTGCGTCTTGCCCAGCAGGTACCGGCGCACGGCCTCGCGATCGTACAGGTCCGGCTGCTGCAGGATATGCAGCGATGCGCCGGCCCAGAAGCCGTAGCAGGTGTCGGCGACTTTGTTGATGCGGCCGTTCATGCCCGCGCCGTCCACCAGCAGGTCGAAGATGGAGACGGCGGTCGACTGCGCGGGGTCCTGGTGGGCGGGGACCGTGCCGTCGGCCTGCGCCGCGCCCGTCCCGCCGTTCGCCTCCGGCGGGCGGGCGTCGGCGTGGCCTGGCGCGTGGCTGAACTCCGAGTCGAAGCCCACGTCGGGGTCGGTGAGCTCGGTCTGCCGATAGACCAGCCATGACAGAACTGCTTCGGGGTGGGAGGGCGCGGTCGGTGGGTCCTCTGTGGGCGGGCCATGGCAGTTGAGGCGATCGACGAAAGCCAAGGCGCCCAGCGAACAGAAGGTGTACCCTGCATGTGGCTCGTGGAAGAGGTCGTCGGCGAGGCCCCCGTCATAGGCCTGGGGTAGACATTAGCACTTGTAAACCACGCGGGGTCGTGACTTCAGACGCCAGAGTACCTACTTCCGCCGCTTGGACACAGCGGACGAATGCGTTGATGTCGATGTCTTTCGCGTGCTGCTCATCGTTCTGAGAAGCTCCTCCTCCGAGCGCACGTAGTATGTACCTCACTCCGGTGGCGCAGTACCCGAAGCGAGGATCCTGCCCGCCCTCGACACGTCCGTCGACCAGCGTTTCGCCGAACGAGCCATCCGGACGCTGCAGTCGAGGCAGCCAGTCGAGCGTCTCTCTCCATTTCAGGCGCGTGAAGTCATCGCCCAATATGAGTAGCGTCGCCAAGGCGAAGTACGTCGCCGGGATGTTGGCCGGATCCCATCGCGCGTTCTCGCGGCTGGCTCTCGCCCCGAAGTCGGTGCCGGGCCACATCCGGAAGCCGCCATGGGGGTGTTGACAGCGGTAGATCCAGTCGGTGAAGCCGCGGCGTTCCGCCTCGCTCGACGCCGTGGGGAGGGCGTCGAGCAGGTCCAGGGCGGAGACGATGAAGTAGCCCAGGTACATGCGGTTGCTCTCGTTGCTGGTGTACTGGGGCGGCAGCAGCGTCTTCAGGCATCGCGTCCAGTACTTCACGTGGCGAATCTGGCCGTGTCAGATACATGTCCGATGTGAGTTCATCAGTCCTCGGCGCGTCGACAAGTCGCCCCCCCGGACACGCACCTGGTCGAGTCGCGGCTCGTAGAAGACCTCGTCGACCTTCGAGATGGCCATGGCGGGGCGTCCTGTCGTCTGTCCCCGGCTTCGTCCAGAGTCGGCATTTGCCAGTCGTGCACGCCTGAGGACGATCGTCGATGGCGAAGACGATGTTGACGTCGTAATAGAGGCGACCCGATAATAACCTGGAAGGCTGCTACGCCCGCTCACTAGGTGCAGCGCGACTCGATGGAGACAGGATCGTCGCGTCAGTGGTCCGCCAAAGAATAGTGCAGCCTGAGGTGTGACTATGTCTACGGCGTGAACAGATGGCGACACCCACCTCCATTCTCGTTATCGCTTCCAGATGCATCGTCGTTTGATATAAGGTATCGCCCAGGCCCGTGTCTATAGGGGAAGCTGAGAGGTCGCCGAAGATCGCGTCGATATGGCGGCAATGCTGTGGGCGTACGCGAGACTGCCCTTCTACCTGGGCAGCAGCTTCGTCGCGCTCGCGGGAGGCGGACTGTACTACTGGCAGAAGTATTTCTCACCCATCTACCTCACAGACGACCTCTTCTCTAACCTGTACTCCAGCGAGATCATCTACCCCCGGAACCTGCCCCCCGGCGCTCGCACAGAAGTCCCCCGCCCACCGCAATTCGGCATCGACAACTACGAGGAACTCACGCTCCCCACCCCCGACGGCGAGCAGCTCAGCGCCTTCCTCGTCCGCCCGGACAACAGCGCCAAAGCCCGCCCCGTCGCCATCATCGCCTTCCACGGCAACGCGGGCAACGTCGGGCACCGCTTACCCATTGCGAAGGTACTTGCGAACGACGTCCACTGCACCACGCTCATGGTCGAGTACCGCGGGTACGGCCTCTCCACGGGCTCACCAAGCGAGAAGGGCCTCGCGATCGATGCCCAGACCGCGCTGGACTACGTGCGGCAGCGCCAGGACCTCCAGGGCCACGCGATCGTCATCTACGGCCAGTCTCTCGGGGGCGCGGTGAGCATCGACCTCGTGGCCAGGAACAAGGGCACGGGCGACATCCGGGGCCTGGTGCTGGAGAACACCTTCCTCAGCATCGCCAAGATGATCCCCAACGTCATGCCCGCCGCGCGCCTCCTCACCCCGCTCTGCCACGAGGTGTGGGCGAGCGAGGCCGCCATCACGCGGATCACGGACATCCCCGTGCTCTTCATCAGCGGGCTGCAGGACGAGATCGTGCCGCCCGCGCACATGAAGCAGCTCTTCCGGCTGTGCAAGTCGCATAGCGTGGTGTGGAAGGAGTTGCCTTACGGCGACCACAATAATTCCATTGCGGAGCCCGGGTACTTCAACTACGTCGACGAGTTCATCCACAAGTACGTGCTCTCTTGACCGGGATGCTGGATGCCGTCACCTTCAGCGTACCTTGGAGAGTCCACGACGCAAGCACGACTCCGACATGGCGGACCGTGTAACCCTCGCAAGGCGCGATCGTCTGAAGGCTCAACTGCCTCGCAGGCTGAGGTGCGCGTCTGGGACCACACGCGCTGCGTTGCTGCAGACGCTGATCAGCGCTGCGACTCGCATTAACTTCAGTCTACAGCTGGTGGACTTTCATCCCTAGATCAGCAGTGGGTGTCTCACCATGGTGATGCCGCCCAATAGCTGTGGGACACGCCGCTTGCCGGGCAAATGTATGCGCCAGAGAGCAGGCCTGGAGGCCGTGAGCTGCGCCTTGGGCATCCGATAGAGATGTGATCCTCACAGCCTACATGCACGAAGTCACAGACTTGATCGTGTGGTGGCGGAGGCTGCAAGTGCAAGCGCGCAGCAGAGTGGGCGTAGAGGGTCGATTTCGCAAGAACGGGTTTGCTCCTCAAACCATGCGAGGTTCTGAACCACTCACTATCACACACGCCTCTGTCTGATCCCTTCGCATCTCCGTCGTGTCGCTGCCGGCGAGTATCAATCGTTGCTGGTGCGTCACCATTCCATGAGCAGCGCGGCAGTCATACCTCCGAGTCGCTTTCCGTGCAGGCCGCCCGCGACCAATCCCACACCATGCCGTCTGAACAGGAAAAGAGACTTATCACTCTGCCTCAAACGCCTCCGCTAATCACCAGCATCACACGCTCCTGCCCATCTACGGCGAAATGGCCGAGCCACGTCCCCGATTGAAGTAGTCCCCCGCCATGCCCTCACTCGACGTCCGGCCCAGCTTCTGCAGCGTCGTCAGTAAACCAGTGGACCCCTGCGTCAGCGTCGCCAGCGCGACCGTGTTGCGCCGCCCGACCGACACGGTGAAGACGCTGGGCACGGCGCCGCTCCTGCCCAGCTCGTTGGCCCACTCGTGCACGCCCTCGTCCTCGCGGTCGTCGCCCGCCACGAGCAGGAAATCCGGCGCCGCTGCATGCGAGGCCGTCGCGCGCGCGCGGGCTTGCGCGAAGATGTACGCCGCGGCGCTGCGCTTGCTGAAGTCCATCTGCTCGATCAGCACGGCCTTGGGGATGGGCACGGCGTGGATGCGCATGGACGCGCACGCCGTGTTGATCTGGTCCGCGGCCTCCCCCGCGAAACGGACCGCCGCTTCCTGATCGCCCGCCTTCTCGTAGCGGAAGAGGAGGCTGCAGTGCCGCTCCTCGATGTAGCTCCCCTCCAGGCGGTCCTCGTAGTACTTGAGGTTGGCGCGCACCTGGTCCTTCCACACCGCGATCCCGGCGGCGTCCGGGAACTGCTGCCACGCGCTGTGCTGCGCGCCGTACTCGCGCGCGAAGCACCCGTTCTCCGCGATGAGGCCCAGGGAGGGCAGGGTGCGGAATTGGCTCTCGAGGTCCCGGGTCTCCCGGCCCGACATGATGTACACGATGTTCTTAGAATCGGCCATCAAGCCTTCGAGGGTGTCGAGCACGCGTTGTGGCGATGAGAGCGTGATACCGTTGCTCGTGCGGTGAGGAGCGAGCGTGCCTTCGTAGTCAATGATGAAGACTCGTTTGCTGGCCCGCTTGTATCGGTCGGCGAGCTTCTGCACCGACAAGCGTGGCACGGACTGCGACGCACGCTGGCTGTGCTCGTCGTAGACTTTGTCCAAGGTCTCCGAAAGCTGTTGAGACCAGTGATCACCAGTGTGAACGGTCACCGTCCTGTACAAGTCCGTCCAGCGCTCGGCCTTGCTTCTCTCATCCATCTCTAGCGCTTGTTTGATCGCCTTCTCGTGCTGCTGGTAGTCCCAAGGGTTGATCGAGATGTGCGAGCTCCCAAAGACGGCCGCGCTGCC
>JAWDJV010000008.1:0-86744 GCA_033119285.1 Teratosphaeriaceae sp. CCFEE 6253 | reverse complement strand
ATTGTGGGCTTCACGAAGGCCATGGCGATGGAGCTTGGGGCGAAGCAGGTGCGGGTGAACGCTGTAGCGGTATGTGCGGTCCCCGTGATCGACATCGGACAGTCTGCTGATCAGAGGTGCCTATTATTTATAGCCTGGCTACATCAACACGCCTACGAACGCGGGTGTGGTTGCTGGTCTCGTGGCAGTGGCAGAGCAGGAGAAGAAGATCGCCATGGGCCGCATGGGTACAGCGGGCGAGGTTGCAGATGTCGTAGCGTTTCTGTTCAGGTACGCATGAACACATCTTACAGGAAAGTTCCAAGCTGACACGACGTGAGTAGTGATGAGAGCCGATATATGAACGGCAGTATCGTCGAGATAACGGGTGGCCGCACGTGAGTACTACCACATATTGAGCGCAAGGCTCCCCTGCTGCACTCGTCCCCGCTCACATGGCTCCCATGCCTATTGAGTTCCTGCGCATCGGTGCCATATGATACGCGTAGGCAGAACACCCAATTGCGGTATCGAGAAGACGCCATGCTTGCTCTGCGTCGATTGCAACGCGAGTTTCTCGTGTGGTCTCAAATACGGGCCTCTGCGTTCCTCAAGGCGGCGATCTCCTTGGGGCAGACTCGGTCGACGCTGAAATCCTGCGGCCAATACCTGGACTCCGCCGCCACGGCCTCCAGCTCCTCGACCGTGAAACCCATGAATCCCTTCCTCGCCGTGACCAGGCTCTCCGCCTTCGCCTTCGCTCTCCCACGTACAAGCGCAAGCACCTTTGGCCACGCACTGCCTCCCCAGGACTTGATCCATTGGATGTCCAGCTTGTCCGCCGCCGATACCCTCAACACCATCCGACTGTGCTCGGGGGTGGACCTGCTGCTGGGGGCCAGGACGCTGGAGCCGCTGGCGTAGACGAACAGCATCACGTCGCGAAACCGAGCGGTGAAGTTCTCACGGTGCCGCAGGTTGTTCAGCAGCGCCTTGCAGCCCCTCGGCCAGGTGCTGACGCCGAAGTGCGTATGGGACAGCTTGCCGGCGCACTCCTGCAGGTCCCACATGATGGCGAGCCGGTCGCCTTGGTGCCCGGTGAGGTCCGTCTCCGTGGCGCAGCTGTCGATGAAGTGCATGTCCATGTAGTTCGAGCGCACTCGGGCGGTGAAGGCGCACTCGGAGAAGAAGACCGGGAGGGACTCGGCGCGGACTTGCTTGTTGACCTTAGCGAGGGCGGGTGAGCGGAGGTGGCGGATCACGTACCGCATCTTGGTCACCAGGCCGTACGCGTAGATCCGGCATCGCAGCACGGCAGGGAGATCGAGCAAAGAGGATGCCATTTCGTTGGGGTCGAGGCGCGTGTCGACGAGATCCCGGCTTCGAAACGGAGGGTTGGTGCGGCGATGTGGCGGTTCGATGCGATGTGCGGTTGTTCGTCGATGCTGAGTTGATCACCTCCAGTGATGTGAAGAGGAAGAGTTGAACGACACTGAAAGTGGAAGGCACCGAAGCTTTCTCTAGCGCATTCTAATCAACGCGCTGACCGGTGATCGAAACAGACATTTGATCAACGCAGCAAGCTCGGATGATGGCAAATGACGAGCCAAAGAGCAAAATCCACCGGCCCTCGGTATGCTTCGCAACGAATAATCGATCGGGGCAAACGAGTACCATACGGACTCCCATGCCAATGGAGTCAACACGTCCGCCGTTCGATATATGCGGCAGCTCCTGAACATGAGGCGTATGCCGGAGAGCACAGGACGGCTCAACAGCTGATGATAGACTCTCCAGATTGCTTTGATCGATCCACTAGCCGGAGCGGTGATACGCTTGCAGATGCATTCGACAGGTTGGCAGGAACCCACCTCTCCTCGGGCTGCTTCAATCGAAGGCTTTGCAGATCAGCACATGCGAGAGCTCATGATTTAGATCTCGCTACGGGGAGGATCTGAGGAGCACAGCAGATAACGCGAAACTTGCCAGATCATCTACAAAGGTATGCTGATTGGAAGACTCGATCCGCCAGCAGATCGCTCAGGTAGATAGACAAAATCCTGTTACTCCTTACCGACAGATGTGAGGGACCTCTCCAGGATGCACTCAGTCAGTCGCCCTCCGCCATAGACTTAGTAGCAGATCCCGCCAGATCGTTGTTATGGAGAAACCCACTGGGTCAGATCGGGAAGAACCTTGGATCTTCGCGCCGATAGATTGACGTCGACTCTCCAAAGTCAACGTGAATTGGGAGCAACTTCCTCGTGGGACAAAGACTCGGAGACTCAAGAGCACAGCTTACACCACGGTATATTAGTTCGCGTCGGATCCTTGGTTGACATGAGGACTCCCGACCGCCAAAGACAACGCACATCCATGAACACACCCCACCACGACGACACAGAGCGCTGAAAGCGTACCCATTAAGCCCGGATCTGAGAGCCACGCCAGCTTCCGCACCTACCGTCGCTCAGAAGACCCCACCAAGCTCCAGAGACACCGAGGGCCACCGCATCCTCATAGGTAACGACGCTGGAGCAGTTAGACGACAACACGTGGAGTGCGACCTCGCAAGAACAAAAGTGTACCATCCTATGTACATCATCAATCATGCCGAACCGGAAAGATCCCAATGAACTCCTTTCCAGCGCCGACCCGCTTTGCTCGTCCCGCTCTGTAGCCCCAGCTCTCCGAAACGGAGGCCATGTCCAAACCAAAGCACCAATTACATCCCCAAGAAGCCTCGTCGCGCTCACGTCACGCCTTCCATCCCATCACACCCTCCCTCCCCGCTGCTCCCAAATCACCCAAACATCCACCCCCCCTCACCGCCGTCCCGAGAGCCCCGAGACCGCACTGCCCTTGCTCCCCGTGCGCCCCACCCCCAGCGCCCACGGATCCCCGCTCTCCTCCACCGGACTCACCAAGCCCGTGTCCTCATGCTCCTCGGCATGCACATCGTGGAACGGGTTCCCCTCATCCCGGCTCCCGCCCAGACTCAACACATGCCGGGACCCGCCGACGCTGAGCCGCGCCGCGCGCGCGCTGTGCAGGGAGGCGGTATCGGAGTACGCGTCTGAATTGATCGAGCGGCCGGCGGCGGAGACGGCGGAGAAGGTCGAGCGTTGGGACGGGGTGCGGGAGGCGCCGGTGCTCGGGCGCGCAAGCACGGGAGAGGCGAGGTAGGTGGGATCCACGGCGCGGATCCCGCCGGTGGGGGCGTAGACCCCGCCGCGGATGGTGGACGTCTCCGACGCGTCGTCCGCGAGCACCGGGTCGGCGAACGGCGAGGCGAGGTCGCGGTCGTGAGGGCCCGAGGGCTCGCGGACGAGCGGCACCGCGGCGGCCGCGAGGGCCGGGACCGCGAGATCCGGCATCCCGGCGGCCGTCGCCGCGGAGGTACGGTTCGAGGCGAGCGACTTGCTCTTGTACGGCGGCGGCGGGTCGGCAAACGTCCCGCCTTCGCTGCGCCGGGTAAAGGCCGAGGACGGGGCGTAGTACTCGCCGCTGTCGCCGCGGTGGGAGCCCTGGGAGGAGGTGTCGAGGCCGGTAAAGTAGGCGTGGTTCTGGCCCGACGTCACGACGGGGCTGCGGGGCGCGCTGCGCCGCTTCTCGCGCATGGGCTGCAGGAAGGCGGGGACGACGAGGGCGACGCCGCCGTGGTGCCCGCCGGCGGCGGCGGCGGCGTTGGTGTTGCGGCGGGCGCGGCGGCGGAGACAGAGGAAGCCGAGGGCTAGGGCGGCGAGGGCGAGGAGGAGCGGGACGACGACCGCGGCGGCGATGACGCCGGTCGAGGTGCCGTGGTGCTTGGCGCCGTTTGTGAGGGGGATGAGGGTTGATGTGGAGGTGCTGCCTGCTTCGGACGCGGCGCCGATGCTGGATGCTGAGCCTGATGGAGAGCCATGGAGGGAGGATGATGTACCGCTGATGCTGGAGAGTGTGTCTGAGGCTGCGGCGGGTCCTGTGGATGTCGAGAATGTGGTCGGTGTGTTTGATGATGATGCTGCTGCCGCCGCCGCCGTGCCCTGACTGCTGGCCGTCGACTGTCCTTCCGATGACGCTGCGGAGCTGTCCGTGCTGGCCGCCGCCGGTGTGCTCGCCTGCGTAGCTGCCGCGGTCGTACGGAGCGAAGCGGTCGTGCTCGCGCCCAAAGCAATGCTCGTCGTGACCGAGACGCCCGTGTTAGTCGCTACCGCCGCCGCGCTGGCCACGCTGTTCGCACTGGCCACGTTATTCGCGCTGGCGACACTCGCCGCACTCGCGCTCGACACGCTGGCGACGCTGGCGACACTGGCGGTGCTGGCGGAGTAGTACGGGTTGTTGGTCGAGTCGAAGCTCTGCCGGTTGCCATTGAAGTTGTTCGCCATCGCGAATGCCTCCTGCCGATCCGCCGGACGACCTAATCGCCTTCGCTTGGGCTCTGCGGAGTGATGATGACTCTTCCCTCGTCGCTGGGTGGTGATGATGTTGTGCGGGACGAGAGCAGACGGCGCCCGGCTGAAAGTGTGTCGACGTCGATTGGCTCGAGCGCGGGCGGGGAGAAGGTGGAGAAAAGGCCGACGCTATTTGGATCTCCCGTGCAGCGATCGAGGGATCTGTCCCGTTGAACGTGTCGGTCGTCGATACAACGTTGATGTTGTTATTGATTAACGAAAGTGGTGATCTGATCGTGATGACTGCATGGCGAGAGGGCGTATCCAGGCATCATCTGTGTTAGACGGGACGAGGGCGGAGAGGACGGCGAAGGAGCTCGTGTTCGCAGGGTGGAGCCGTCAGCGAGGGCTTGCGCGAATCAGCGCCAGATGACGCTGCCTCCCGTTCCTCAATTACACAGACGCCGACGTGCCGATGCCCTGCTCCAGCCACCCACACCTCTTTCGACCTCCCACGGCGGTTTGGTGCAAGGGAGCAGGTTTGACTGTGCGTCTATGAGGCGCTCGTTATCAATCCACAAAGCGTACTCGAGTCAAAAGAGGACAGTGTGGCGTCCATGTGGCATTACTTCGTATCGACCGACTGATGTGGCTGACTTCGCCTCAATTATGCCGCTGGAGTAGCTAATCGAGTCAGATTTCTAGCAGGATGGACGATACTGCGACTTAGTGGACGGCGTCGCCACCATTGCGGAGTATTGATACCGGGACGATACGCTCGACATAGGCTGCCCCGACACATGGCGGTCAATGCAGAAGGGCCCCGTGGGTGATATATCATGGACAGCGTGTTGGTTCTTATCGACACTCTGCCTGCACCGCATGGCGAATCGCAACCTGTGTCTCAAGTCTTTGGAGCTTGGAGTGCTCGTGGATTCATCCGCTTCGCGACGTATACCTCCGCGCCCCCCGTCGTCAGACCAGCGTTACTTTCAGCAGCAGTAGACTAGCCAGCCAGCAGCCAAGTCCTCCACCAACTCCAGCGATAAGTGTTTTGCCTTTAATCCCTAGACCATGAAGACAGGGCCGCTTCCCATCCACTTGCTCAACAAGAACAGCACGACCGATCCCGATATACCGGAGCTCGTCAATCCTGGCGTCTGAATGGAAGACTCACGATGACGCGCAGCTCTGCACCACCTCGCCCGTCGCTAGCTCGCCCGCCTCCGGGCGGTGACTCGTCGGCTCGCCGGCGGTGGATTCGGCGGTCGATGGCTCGACGGTTCCTGGCTGCGGTCTTGGCACAGTCGTCGGCTGGATCGGCACAGCCCCAGACAGCGTTCCCTCGGCGGTCGCAGGCGCATCCACTCCACCCTCCGCCGCTGTCTCGCCCGCAACCGCTCCTGCCACGGCTTCGCCCACCGCCTTCGCGCCCTCGCCCACGGCACCCCCGCCTTCGAACAGCTCCCCGCCACCCGCCATCATCCGCTCCAGCATCCCCTCCTCCAAGGCCTGCCTCCTCTTCAGCCCCGCCAGACTCTCCCCCTGAAACCGCCCACCGAACAGGTACTGCTCCGCGCGCCCCAGCGTCACGCCCTCCGGACCCCTCCTCCCCCCAGCCCCGAGATCGGCGGCCGGCGATTTCGGGCCCGAGGAGGGGGAGAGGTCGACCATGCTGTCCCTCCTCGCCCCTTTCGTAGCGGTTCTAGGGGCACCGCTGACCACCGGGCCCTGGCGCGCCTTGCCCCTCGCCTTCTCCGCTGAATCGCCCTCCTGCGCCGCCTCCGGCTTGCCCCCGCCCTCGGCGACCGTGAGCCCCGCGCCGCGCTGCAGCCGCCCCAACCCAGCCGCCGCCCGCCGATTCCGCGCGATCCGCTCGTTCACTTTCGCCATCTCCTGCGTCAGGCGCGCCATATGGTACGTCCGGCCCTCCGCCATCGTCCTTTCGCTCAGAATCTCCTGCTGCTGGCGCTGCTCGGCGGGATCTGGGAGGCCGTTGTGCAGAGCGCGAAGGCGCGCGGCGGCGGCGTGCTGGGCGCAGGTCAGGGTCTCGTGGCCGCCGTTGACGGTGTAGTCGAAGGGGGAGATGGTCGAGGTCGTCCCGGGCTGGGGGGTGGATTCGGGCGCGCGGATGCTGCTGGGCTGCCGACGACGATTCGTTGGAGGGTGTTTGCGGGCTGTGGTGCGTGGCTGTTCGTCGTCGTGGGCATCGTCGTCGACGTTACCATCGTCGCCGTCCTCCTGTAAGCGTCTCTTGCGCTTCTTGCCCGCGGCCGGGCTCCTGCGCGCCTCGGATGCCGCAGTCTCCCGCCCAGTCGCCTCACTGCGCCGCTTCTTCTTCTGGGGCTGCTCGCCGGCTACCTCCTCGTCGATGCCACCCATGACCACGTCCCCACTCTCCATGCCCTCCTTCACCCTCTCCGCGGCCATACTCCGCCTCTTCTGGTATCGCTCGGGCTCCATCTCCAGCCACTCCTGCGGCTCGTCCCCGGTCACCGCATACACTGCGCCGCGGTAATGGTACGTTCTCCCCTCGTCGACGGGGGGCTTGACGGGGGCTTCGCCGGAGACAAGGGCGGCGTTGGCGTCGATGCGGAGTTTGCGGAGGAGGCGCTTGGCTTTGTTGGAGAGCTCTGCTGGAGGCGTGGTGTCTGAGGTGGGGTTGGGGTTGGTATCCGTGGGGGTAGTAGAGGGGAGGGAGTGGCGCGTCGAAACCATGTTTGCTGAGGTTCGGTTTATGGAGCGAGTGAACTGGTTGGTGAAGTGGAATAGGTTGCTTGTGGGTTGAAATGAAGTCGCCAAGTGAAGTGTCGCAGACAGGAACGCGTTTGTACAAGACAAGCAGTCAGTGAAGAAGTGTTGAACGAAGTTGAACGAAGGTATACATTGTAGTGAGGGTGATGGAGGCAGCTTTGGGGGCCGGTTTCAACGTCATAAGGCGGCGCGTCGACACGGCCAGAAGTGTTGCACTGACCGACCACTTCTGTCCAACAACTCGTCGATGCGAAAGCGTCCTGTGCCCGTGTGTTACGATGCCCTGGGAGGTGGATAGATACGTATGTGAGCCCATCGTGACATAGAACACCGCTACAACGCTATCTGATGCGTGGAGTGTTCGACAGCGTACTCGTCTCCTCATCCTGCAGATGTAGAAGGGGTACTGAACGACGATACAATGGACGTCAAACGCCGAAACAACGACCCATGGATCATGATGATAGCCAGACCTTTGACTACGAACGAGAACTTGCTCGATCGTTGATGAAAGAGCTCGTCGTCGATCATGGGAACACCCCGGGCGACACGGTGCACGACCAGGACGCCGCGACTTTTGACGGCGGCCTTGTCTGACTCGACGCTGCTGCAGGTACCAGAAGCTTCTTTGATTGGACGATCCAGAGGAGGCGAGATGAGTTCCAATTCCCCGTGGATGATGCTGCCAGTGCAATCATCACCAGTACCTTATGCAGCACCAAGACGTCGCGCGATCCTCAGGCCATCCACTCTGCTCGATCGGTCACGCCAAGTCTGGCCGTTGGACGTAGAGTTCTGGACGTCGAGGCTTGGTAATGAGCTTGCACAACCTTGAAGGCAGTCGTGTGGCGGTCTCCAGCTCGTACGGCGCTGCACACACGGCGTACTCCGGTGGCAGCAGCACTACCTCCTAAGGTACTAGTACAGTCGTATGTCAGTAGCATGAGGACCAACAAGTGGTGGCTCAGCAACACCCGTCCCTCGCTGGATGCAGGTGGCCTGGTGCAGCTGCCTGATGTGGCTTGACTCCGCCCCACGCCACACGCCTGGGCCCGTGGCGCGGCGAAAGCTTGGCCACTCCCTCTCCACGTGCCGGCGCGTGATCCCTGCCGCGACGACGGATCCTCATAGGGCGCCTGACGAGAGACATCCAGCACACATCTCCCCTTGTTTCTCCGCCCGTCCATACAGACACGGCGACGGACTGTACTGTTTGCCAGCGCTATTTCTTTCTCATCGTCGTCGGCATCTCAGCGGGCGTCACTACTTCAGGCACATCTCTTCGTTCCCATTGCGGCTTCCCGTCCTTCCATCACACAGCATCACCACTCCATCATGCGCACCGCGGCCCTGACCCTCCTCGCCGGCACCGCCCACGCCCTCCCCGAGCTCCTCATCAGCAAACGCGATGCCCATCTCCAGACCTCCCACGTGGCGCGGGGCATGGTCAAGCGCGCGAGCGGCGACGGCAACGTCGAGACCAGCGTCTTCGACATCCTCACCTACAGCACCGGCGGCGCCTACTACGCCAACGTCACCGTCGGCACCCCGCCGCAGCCTCAGGTTGTCATCCTCGACACCGGCTCCTCCGACCTCTACTTCGACGCCTCCTCCGCCGCCGCCTGCCTCGACGAGACGGGGCCCTACTCCTGCCGCGGCGGCGAGTTCGACTCCACCAAAAGCACCACCTACACCGTCGTCGACCCCTACCCGGCCTTCAACACCAGCTTCGGCGATGGCTCCACCGCCAGCGGGCCCTTTGCCGAGGACATGATCGGCATCGGCGATGTCACCATCGACAACGTGCAGTTCGGCGTCGCGGAGGAGGTCAACAGCACGACGGGCTACGCCATCGGCCTCATGGGCCTGGGCTACAGCGAGAACGAGGCGACCTACCACCTCTACCCCAACATGCCCGAGGTCCTGCGCGACACAGGCGTGATCAACAGCCGGCTGTACTCTGTCTACCTCAACTCTTTGGGTGAGGCGTCCGGCAGCATCCTGTTCGGCGGCGTGGACACGTCGCGCTACACGGGTGAGCTCGCCACGCTGAACCTGCTCACGGACCGCTACACGGGCGGCATCGACCAGTTCATCTCCACCGTCACCGCCCTGTCCGCCACCATCTCCGGCACCGTCACGCCCTTCTTCGCCGGCGGCTCCGCGGACGACGCCGCGTACGGCCAGTACGACGCCGCGCTGCCCGTCCTCCTCGACACGGGCAGCTCCGCGTGGAGCATGCCGTCCAGCTACTACGACAAGTACCTCGCCCCGGCCTTCCCCTGGGTCGACAGCAACGGGCTCTGCTCCTGCGACCACCAGAACGACGACACCACCTTGACCGTGGAATTCGGCGGGAAGGTCAATATCACGGTCCCCGTCCGCGAGTTCGTCGTGCCCATCTACAACGCCACGACCAACCAAGCCTACCCCTACTCCGGCGGCGGCGAGGCGTGCGCGTTCATGATCGTCTCCGCCCCTTCCACTGGCCAGGGGTTCCAGACGCTCGGCGACGCGATCCTGCGGAGCATGTACGTCGTCTTCGACCTCGACAACGGGCAGGTCTCCATCGCGCAGGCGGCGGTGAACAGTACCGCGAGCCCGGCGATCGTCACGGTCGCCGCGGGGACGAGCGGCGTGGCGTCCGCGATCAGCTCCACGAGCTATGATGGCGCGGCCAGGCAGACGGGGTCGATTGCGCCGGTGGTCAAGAACGGGACGGCGAGTTTCGTCGTCAGTACGGCGCAGAGTACGATCGGCGACGCGACGGGGACCGCGGCCGTGCCGGCGGATGCGCAGGTCAGCGCCACGGGGTCCGGGGGCTCGAGGACGGGGAGCGGGGGGTCCAGCACGGGGACGAGCTCGTCGGCCGCGGGGGCGCTGGGGATGGGGATGGGGAATCTGGATCTGGGGCAGATGTGGGTGCTGCTGGTCGTTGCGGCGGGGATGGTGGGGGGTGGGATGCTGGTGCTGTAGGTTCTGCGCTGGGTGTGACCTTTGTTGTTGGTTTGGGGCATAGCGGTGGTGGGGTGTGGGGATATACCATTGCTTCTTGCCATGTCATACTGTACCGTTACTGCGTGAGGTGGCTGTGGCTCCCTGACGACAATCCCCTTCCAGTGATTTCCGGTATGCTTGCAGCGAGCATCAAGGAAGGACTTGTCGGCAAGCACAATGCGCGGTGCGTCACTGTTCCCACAATCTCCCCCGCGGGCCTCCCCTTGGATGTCTTGGCGTCTCCACCCCTCCCTCCCCCACCTTCCGTCCTCCTTCCTATCTCGATCCCGGATCAGCAAACTTCTTCCGCTCCACTACTCTCCATCCGCTCCGCGTCGGCGACCAGTCGCATTAGGCAGGCCCGTGGAAGATACGCGCAGCACGACAGCACCGCGCTATCACGGAGAGGGCAGCTCGCGGCATCATTTCATGCGCGATGGCGACGTCGTGCCTCGGGACCTGCAGTGGAGGGGTGTCATCGCGCCGTGGTGATTGTGGGGTGGTACCTGATCGCTATCAGACGGCCAGTAGTCGGTGTTCAGGGTAGGGGGTCCACGGTAGTGCCGCCCGATGAAGAGTTGAGTATCTCCCCTTCCATCCTTTCTTCCTCCCCATCCTCCCCCCCCGCCCTCAGCATCCCCATCTCCACCGCCACCATGAAACCCACCCTCCTCCTCCTCGCCGGCGCCGCCGCCCTGGCCTCCGCCCAACACCACAGCAGCTACGGCCACGACCACGCCGGCCACGCCGGCTGGTTCCACCTCCCCGGCCGGGACTACCAGCCCGTCCCCAGCGCGGGCAACGCGACCTTCACGCAGCTTATCGACCACGCCAACCCGGACCTCGGGACGTTCGAGCAGTTCTACATGTACGACACGACCTACTGGGCCGGCCCGGGATCGCCCGTCGTGCTCTTCACGCCAGGGGAGGTGAATGCGAGTGGGTACGGGAGTTATCTGACGACGAATCGCACGACGGGGGTGTTGGCGAAGGAGATTGGGGCTGCGGTGGTGAATCTGGAGCATAGGTATTGGGGAACTTCGACGCCGTTTACGGAGTTGACGACGGGGAATCTGACGTATCTTACGCTGGTATGTTTCACCTGTGTTTGCTGGTTGAGAGAAAGGTGGGATGTGGAGTGGGGTGGAGATGGCGGTGCAGTGCTGCTCTGTCGCGGTCCGGTGGTGATGTCCGTGGCTACGGTGCCGTTGGCGACCCTCGAACTTGGTCCCGTGCAGATACGGTGGCGAGGTACAGCACTCTGCTCTCTCATTGCAGCGCGGAGGTGACCTCGTTCGCCTGCTGCACGGCCTGAACGCCTTCAGCACGGTTTCAGTCAACGCAGCGGCGTGGCATTTCAGTCTCCTCTTGCCGCAGCGCTCAGATGCGTTTGGCGTGAGCCACATTGTACCCATGCCCGCGCCACGACGTGGGCAAGAGGCGGTGACGAGAGCCACCATGCTGACATGCACCAGGACAACAGCATCAAAGACCTCACCAACTTCGCCGCCAACGCCCCGCTGCCCTTCGCGCGCCACCACAGCAACGCGGCCGACGTCCCCTGGGTCCTCATGGGCGGCTCCTACTCCGGCGCCCTGGCCGCGTGGACCGAGAGCGTCGCCCCGGGCACCTTCTGGTCCTACCATGCCTCCAGTGCGCCCGTGGAAGCGGTCTCGGATTATTGGGGCTACTTCCTGCCGGTGCAGCAGGGCATGCCGCAGAATTGCAGTACTGATGTTAATCTGGTGATTGAGTATATGGATGGCGTGCTGGGGAATGGGACGGCGGAGGAGGTGGGCGCGTTGAAGGGCATGTTTGGGTTGCAAAATGTGACGCACGATGATGATTTCATGGCTGCGTTGGAGAATGGGCCGTGGTTGTGGCAGGGAAATCAGTTCTATACCAGTAAGTCTCAATCAGGGCCAGGCAGATCGCTGAGATGCAGGAGCGGTGTGTGATCGACTACGTCTACGTGTGGTGGTGTCTTCCTTGTCACCATGCGCGAGCGCTGGCGGCAGGATGGTGAGATGCTGAGATTGCAAGGCAGTGCTGACGTCTTCGCGCAGACTATTCTCGCTTCTTCCAGTGGTGTGACGCCGTCGAAGGCATGACGAACGCTACGGACAACACGACCCGACCGGGTCCCGAGGGCGTCGGACTCGAGACCGCCCTGGCCGGCTACGCCTTCTGGTCCAAGACCTCCTTCCTGCCTGGATACTGCTCAAGCTTCGGCTACGCCGAGTTCAACGGCACCGACAATACCTACTGCTTCAATACCTACGATCCCACGTCGCCGCAGTTCACGGACATGTCTTTAAGCAACACTTATGACAGGCAGTGGGTGTGGATGACGTGCAACGAGCCGTTCGGGTACTGGCAGGATGGCGCACCGCCTGGCCGGCCGACGTTGGTGTCTCGTCTCGTCACGGCCGAGTACTGGATCAGGCAGTGCGGCCTATACTTTCCGGAGCAGGATGGCAAGACATACGGCATCGCGGCCGGCAAGACGGAAGAGGACGTCAATGCTTACGACGGTATGTTTCACCCGAGTTCATCTTCCGAGTGGTAGCTGACGCAGGACAGGTGGATGGTACATCGACAACAGCACCCGCCTCCTCTACGTAAACGGCGGCTTCGACCCCTGGCGAGAAGCGAGCGTCTCGTCCGACCTGCGGCCCGAGGGCCCGCTGCAGAGCACGGCCGCGGTGCCGGTCAACATCGTGCCCGGCGGCTTTCACACGAGCGATCTGGTGACGAGGAATGGGGAGGCGAATGCGACGGTACAGGCGGTCATCGATGCCAGTGTGGCGCAGCTGGCGGCGTGGGTCGCCGAGTTCCCTAAGAGGAGGCATTGGCGGGCATGAGACTGACGATTCGTCTTACGACTTGTTGCAGATGGTACGTGGCAGCGACGCCGCTCGGTGGGCTCACAAGGTCAAGTCACACCGCTTTGATCGAGCTGGGAAGCATTTGTCGAAAGCGACACAGACTATGGCGAGGCTTACCAAGGCTCCGTACAAGAGTCGCATACACCATGCATATTGCCGTTTATGTGGCCAATCCCTAATTCAGCAGCCATTGAGGCGTGTTCACCACCGGCTAGACTGGTCTGCTGGTACCGCGGCAATGCTGATGCGGAAGGCAGACTCTATGATCGCGGCAGTGCGGCCCGTTGAGGGTGATGGAGTACATTATTGCTGATTGTGCGAGGCAGGCTCGGAGCCGCCGCGCAACCCCGTCATCTCTTTGCGGTTGAAAGCGTTCGCAGTTCTCCAAGCGATGCTGACGCTCGACCCGGAGTACGCTGCCAGTGCTAGTACAGCATCCGTGCCGTGCTCAAAGCTCCACTCGACCACATCCACTGCTTGGCAAGCCCAAAGAAGCGGAGCGCAAGCATCGATTCCTTCCTGAGCCACCACTTCCAAGCTCAATACGCAGATCAATCCTCTGCAGGGATACCCGTCGGCACTCCATGCAAACCAGCCTGGGTAATGCTTGTCGAGTCACTCGAGTCAGCCTGCACAGGCCTTCCCTTCTTCGCCTCCGACTTCTCGAACTTGGCCTTCGCCTCCTCATACTTCTTGGGCTGGAACTCCGCCGTATGTTCGCCGCAGGTCACGCCGACGCTGTGGAAGCCTAGGTCCGCATCTTCCGGATGGAATTCGCCGCACTGGTCAAAGTGCTTCTTAGCGTCCCCCTGGGAGGTCGCATTGCCACTGCATCGGTCATCGGAGTACACTGCGACCCGGCAGCCCTTGCGGTTGTTGTCGTTGCTGGGACCTCTGGCGACGAAGCTGTAGGACTTCAACGGGGCGTGGTGGAAGAGGGCGTAGCAGAGGTTGTCTTGCATGTGCACTGTCCTCTTGCTAGGCTGGCCACACTCCACTTTGGCGTAAGCGTGGAAGACGATGTCGAAGTTGAAGGAGGCCGACACCATCGTGGCGGCTAGCAGGGCTGTGATCTTGCTGATGGCGACCATGGTGACGCGAGCCTGGAGAGCGATGTAGATTTTCGTGATCGAGCGTCGCGATTGTGCGGTCGAGCTGTCCGTGGCTTGCCGTGGGCGATGCGAGCAGTCTGGCCGTCCGGAAGTCGGGAGGAACTGGCAGCTTTGACAAGGTGTATCTCATCGACTTCCACGCATGTCACGCAGATCTGCAAGAGGTAAGTCACTTGGTCATGTCGTCGGCGATTAGCTGACCGCATTCCTGATCTGAAGGAGCATCACATGGTCTACCACCATAACGGTCAAGCTTCCAGCGCCTGACCGCGATCGATTGCTCGCGTATCTGGCGGCTGGTCTCCACGGGAGAAGCTGCAGTTGAAGGAACTGACGGACCGCCGCACTTGGTCTGCAAGCGGTCGCCCAGCATGCATACACGGATCACATGGCCGAGACCTGCTTGGTCGGACACTCGCGTCCGCGACCTTCTCTTCCGCGTGAGATGCTGAGGTTTGTCTTCAAGAGAGGGCAATGCTCAGCCACAGTCATGTGTACGTCCTTTCGGAGCACGGAGTGTGTAAGTAGAAGCATCAGCAGATCAGGGCGGCCCAAAGGCGTGTAAGGCGTCGCCCAAAGGTATAGCTTGTGAGGAGAACGCTGCGAAGGCAGCGGAGGGCACTAACGAGAGCAGGAAGCATGTCAGAATCGCGGCGATATCGATATACCCAATATCTACTGCTTGCAACGGCTCCACTATGTGAAGCCCGGGTGACGGTAAGGTTTAGAACTATGAGGCTCCTCAGCTATAGCTAGTCAGCGTCGACGCTGACATGTTGCGACTCCAGGACTGGCTTCAACCACACCACGATGCGCAGATTGGGGGACCATTGTGCAGTGCCTTTCAGGTGCGATGAATCACACATGTTAAAGGTGCACATGCCGACTACTGCTCACGGCGATGCGCTACCGAATTCATCACACAGCTCCCGATTGCTGATATCGATCGCACATGTCTTTATTGCCGCAGTACCTAGCTGTGCTAACTTTGCATACTGATAATACAAGACCCACACCTCACCGTCAAGCCCATGTCCTGCGCACCTATAAGTTGGGAGGCTGCCCGCCATTGCACCTGTCCCCCCCGGCCCATCGTAAAGACATCTTACAAATTTGCACTTCCAATCCACTCACAGTAAGTCCACCGACCAATGGAAACCCGGAGTCGCTCACTCTCTAACGCAGCATCATAGCTCGCTTCAACATGGTCGCCATCCTGAAGCTCGCCGGCCTTCTGGCCGCCGCCACCGCCGTCGCGGCCTGGGACTTCGACATCCTGTTCCAGTCGTATGGCGATGAACACTGCAACACCAAGTACAAGGTGATCGACATGCACCACAACCACTGCTACTCCATCGGCCACCAGGGCGCCGTCCAGTCGTTCAGCTACCGCAACGAGGGCAAGCACCGCGATGACAGGCGCCCCGGCTGCGCCGTCATCGCCTTCGCCGAGGACCACTGCGTCGGCAACGGCTACTCGCTCGGCGACGCGTCGGCGACCTTCAGCGACTGCGGCAGCATCGAGCTCTCCCCGTTCGATACCTCCTTCAAGAGCATCTCCGTCACTTGCGACGGCGCCGGCGTGGGCGAGGACCACATCCGCGACTAGAGGAGGCGTCGCGTTCAAGCCAGACTGTATGCGTTGAGGCGACATGAGAGGCTGGGGTGCCTGCTGACGGATCGGCTTTGGAGGATGAGAGAGGCGACTTGGGGGACTGTATCTAGCATCGTCCCGGCCCACCGGGTGTAACACACACACTGCATGTTCTTGTCATCAGCTCGGCCGTCTACGTACTTCCGCAAGCCACACTTCTGCATTCTGATGGTCCGCAGACTCAGTCCTTGTGCGTCGCATGTCGCTGGGATATGTGTGAGACTGCACTCGTCTGTCAGCAATCTTGGACGACTGGATCGCGCCGGACCAGCTGTCAGGCATGCTGCACAATCACAACATCCACCTCTTCTCCACCAGCCTTGATCTCAACCTCCACCGCACCTCCCTTGCCCACCTCCTCCCGCCGCACCAAATCGCCACCGACCCACACATCCCAGCTCCCGGCCTCCAGATTTCTCACCACAGGCCTCACCGCCCTCTCCTTCCCATCCCAGCTTTTCATCGTCAGCACCACCGCCCCCTTACTCCTATCGTACTCCCCGCGCAAGAAGTCCACCCCCTCACCCAGCCCCACGCCATCAACCCACGGCCTCGACGCCAGCACCTCCTTCGTCCAGGGCCTCTCCCACATCCTTTTCTGCCCGTCCTCGACGTTCAGCCGGGCATACCCGATCGCCGCATTGCCGGAGAAAGGGTCCATGTGCGTCCAGTCGAGATCGGCGTTCGCGGGCTCGTCGTGGCGGGGGTAGTACAGCCCGCCTTGCTCCCATTGCGGGCTGAGTCGGGTGTCGGCGTAGTGGAGGAGACCGTCGAGGTCGGCTTGCTTGCCGAGCTCGGAGAGCCAGAGGACAGTGTAGCCGAACAGGGGCTTGGTGTATGGGAAGAGTTCTTTGTCGGACTTGCGCGACACGTCTTTGGCTTTGGTCAATGTCTCGTGGGCGTTGGGATCCAGATCTTCCTTCAGCGCGAGCTCGCGGATCGCATTGCCGACCAAAGGCGGGTGGAGTCGGGTCTCGCCGTCGGTCTTGGTGAGGTAGCCCAAGCTCTGCTTCTCGTACATGCCGCGCAGGAGCTCGGAGTTCCAGGTATTCATGAACGCGGCCGCCCAAGCAGTCCATCCGGGATCTGCCGCATTCAGGACGAAGTCTTGCTTCTCGAGCCATGCGTCTGGGAACAAGCCGTTGTCGCGCACCATGCCGCCTTTGCCGACCCATGCGCTCTTGTACTTGGGCAGGACGTCGTCGATGGTGTGAGTCGAGTGGCGGACGTCGTTGTAGCGCATGGCAATCATCTGCAGAACCATGCCGTAAGCAAATGAGAACGCCGCTTCGGTGCAGGTCCGCGGCTTACCGGGAACTGATTGCAGACCACAAACACCATATTCGGCTCGCAGCAGACGCCCACCCAGCCATTCCGCTCCATCTCCTTCAGGATGGCCTTCTGCAGGCTCTGCGTATCGTAACAGAACTTCTCGGGTCCGAGGCCGAAGAAGAGCGGGTTCCAGTCGAAGACCATGCTCCCCTCCTTCTCGAACTCGTCGTCATCAAACAACATGGCGTACAGCGAGACCATGAGCAGCAGATGGCCCGAGTACATGATGTTCTCGCGCACGATCGGATCGGCCCACGGCACCCGCAGCTCCTTCAGGCTGGGATCCGTGCGGACGCCGCCGAGCGAGGTGTTGAACCAGTAGGCCCAGACGTCGCGGCACAGCATTTTGTGGATCAGGCGGCGCATGAGCGGTTTGTAGACGCTGCGGAGCAAGGGCTGCCGGTGGTAGTGCGCCACCCCGCAGGCGTAGGCCATGGTGGCGAGCTGGTAGCGATAGGCATCGAGGAACTCCTGCAGGGGCTCCTGGCTGCCCATGTGGTGCCAGGCGCCGTCAAGCTGGGCGGCGAGGTTGTGGAAGTGTCGCAGGTGGCCGGCCTGCTCGGGGGACAGCTTCGGGTAGGTCGAGATGTCTACGGGACATGTTGGTGCGGCCGTGGAGCCCATGGTGGCGGTGATGTCGGTGTGAGACAGCTATGGCAACGACAGGAAAGAGATGAGAGAAAAAGATAGAGTCTGCGGTTAGGTTTGTGGAGCTTACGGCGTCGATTGCACCCAGTTGCTCCTCTTCGACTTAGCCTCTGATATACAAGGATTCAGCTGAGAAGACCATAGCTGATCTTGTGCAACAGCTCCGTCACCAACAGTGCGGCATGAACCCTTCTGTGGCTACGGGAGGATGAAGCTCGCCGTCCAGACCTCAATCGATCGCGCATTCGCGCGGATCGGGACCGTCGTGCGAGACGTCTCTACGGCTGGACGTGGCCCCCAACACAACAAAGGAGGGGAAGTCGATGAGCTTTGCCGGTATACAAGTAGAGACAGATGGTGGCCTGACACGGTAATGAAGGAGGCAAGAGGTGGGCGGAAGAGGAGAGCCTCGGACTCTGGCAAGTGTCATATTGCGAGCCCGGGAGACACAACTCTTAGCCGCAGTCCTCACAGTCCTCGATGCACTCACTCCCTCCTGAGCCCCAAGCGCACATGTACTTGGTATAATCGCTTCATCAGAATGGGACACTCCCCGAACGTCTGCGAGGTACTTTCCTGCTCCGCTTAAGACCGTCAGCTGGCTGGTGCGGTCCCAGATCATTCCAAATCCCAGTAGCACTTCGCCCCCACACCAAGGAGTCTGTCGACCACACCCGATCCTCCAACGCCTGCGCATCGCCCTCAGCTTGTATTGAAGGATTGCGACGTGGCTTTCGCCATGTCGCGCGACATCCGCTGAACTGTGGTCGACTTGATGGATGTGCGTCACCTCGACCGGCCACGCTGACTGCTACCTCCTTCTCTGCCCGGAGCAGCTTGCGTGCGTCAGTCCGCGAAGGAGTGAGTGTGCCGTGGACGGGACTATGTCGGGCTCGAAGCAACGCCATGGCCACTACTGCAGACCGGAGACTGCAGGATGGCAGGAATAATGTCTTATGGTCCCAACCCACCGCTTCTTCGATGGAGGGATTCCAACGACCGGCAGTATTCTCTTTACAAACTAACATCGCAGCCACCACGTCCGGACACTGTGCGACCATCGACCGTCTGCGATAATGCAGCGACACTTCCGCTCTGCATCGTGCCCATGGCCGCGTCAAGCGATGGCAATGCCGCTGCACAGCCGGCCGGTTTGCTTGTCTCGCTGCTCTCGTCCAGGACCCCTCACTCGCAATGAAGGAATCCGGTGGCCGATCAGACATGCTATCTGCGAGGACGAGTATCTGTTTCGGCGGCGTGTGCAGGTTTGAAGCTCGTGCTGCGATTCAGCACCAACGAGATAATGCTTCCGCCGGTGTTTGGACTGCCCGGCCAGAATGGAGTCCATGTCCAATGTCACCACTCCCGTCTCACGTACGCTGGACGCCAAGTTGATCTCTCTTCTGCCTCGGTGTTTGTGCGATCATGTTGAAGCAGCTTGGAGCAAGCGACTTTCGACCCGCATACCCAGCCTTGCAATCTGGCGAAGACCAGCCTCTATCCGAATGACTGGCGTATGAAACTTGGTGCTTCGTGTGATGCTCCGCCAGCATACGTACCGTCGTCGTCGTCGCACCTGAGACACTATTCTTGGCGCTGCGGGACAGCTCCGGTCAGCCTCCACCACTCGCACTCGCACTGCCGACCTCGAACCTCATGCACGTCAGATCCTTCCTTTCTCTTAGCCCTGATAATGCTCGCTCCAGCGACAAATCAGATTCGCTAGCAGCCGACGATGCAATACGGCCCGATGCTTTCTCCGCCGAACCCATGCGCGGCGGCTCGCGTCGCACAGGATGCCTGGCGAAGCGCCGGAAGAGCCGTCTCACGATCTGGCCTTGTACTGTAGAACGTCTCAGCTCGTGCGACCCTACACAGGTGCAGCTGGAGTATCCTGCGACACCGCCTAGCCCCGTTTTGGCCAATCTCAGGACGATATGTTCAAAAACATATCGCCTGCTCTGAGTTGAGGCGCTTCACGTCGAGCCGCCGCATCTAGCAACACCATGTACCTCACGCGACATCTTGTCGCCCTCGCGGCAGGCTTGATCGCTCTACCCAGCGCTCTCGCTCAGCTTCAGCCGGTGGATCCAAACGCGAAAGCTGGCTATTTCGTGACCAACTTCACTCAGAGCGGACAGTATGTGGTCGCCATCAACGCGGTGTGGAACGGCGACATCTACTGGCACATGTCCGCGCCCACCGTCCACTCCTGGGTCGGCGTCGGCATCGGCGACCACATGGCCGGCGCACTCATGATCATCAGCTACACATCCGCCAACGGCACGGGAGTCACGAGTGCTGCACGCCTGGGGACCGGCCACAGCGAGCCGGAGCCGGCAAAGAGTGTCACGATGGAGAAGATCTGGACGGATGCGTATGCGCCCAATTGCAACACAGCCAAGCACGATGCCGGCGGGATCATGATCTCGCATGGTGTGTGCCGGGGCTGCGGAAATTTCTCGATGCTGGATTACGGCAGTGAAGCACAGCCTTTCATCTTCGCCGTTGGCCCAAAGCATGCACTCAACGAAGACGCCTTGGATGCGCCACTGAAGCGACATACGTACTATGGCCGCTTTACTATGGACATGACGCTCGCTACCACGCCATCGGGTTCCGCAAAAGGGGCGACTTATGGGCGAGTGCCGGCTCCGAATGTCGGTGGCGACTCGGTGGAGCGGTCAGACGATGCTTTCGTGTCGCAGGGGACTTCGCTGCCCTCCGATGCGCACGTCGACAGCAACTCCCGACCAATCGTGCATGGCGTTTTGATGTGCTTGGCGCTTATCGTGGTCTTCCCGCTCGGCGCGCTGCTGCTGAGACTCGCGGACAACGTGCGATGGCACTGGGCGGTGCAGAGCTTCGGGTTGTTGTGCGTGGTCGTAGGACTCGGCACGGGGATCTCTGTCTCGTCGGAGTACAACCGAGTCAGTCTATCGTGCTGGAGTACAGTGAGGGCCGTGAAAGACTGACGATCGGCAGAGCAAGAACTTTCGCTCGCCGCACCAGCTCATCGGACTCCTCGTCTTCGCCGGCGTGCTCGTCCAGTTCGGCCTGGGCCTGACCCACCACCTTATCTTCAACCGAACCAAGCAGCCTTCCTTCCGCAAAGCCCACCTCTTCCTCGGCCCCGCCATCATCCTCCTCGCCCTCATCAACGGCGGCCTCGGTATCGACCTCGCCCTCGATTATTCTGCCCGCCTACCCTACGGCATCGTAGCTGCATTCCTGTTCACCGCCTTCATCGCCGCACGAACCTATCTGCACTTGCACCGCACCGCAGCGCGGTATAAGCCCGACGAGGAGACCCTGGAGCAGTACCGCCGCACGGAGTCCTTCGGGGTCGGGAGTCTGCGGTCGCCGCGCGACAAGCTCGGCTACGAGGGCGTAGATGTCCCGGTCCCGGAGGCCTATCACGAGGGGCAGACGCCGGCGAGTGCGGGCAGTGCGGGCCGGCACTTTGTGTTGGACACTATGAGTTCGCTTGTGACTGTTGCGCCGCCGACGCCGGGGTGGCGGACGGCGGGCAGGCTGGGGAGGAGTGGGAGCGGGGTCTCGCTTGCGTCGAGGGACACGAGGCATTCGGAGCGGGACGCCATGGTCGGGAAGGGCTTGGACTTCAGATGATCATGACCATCGAGTGGGGAAGCCGGACGGTATCTGGGTTAGCGTGTGCTGAGCGTGGCCGACATCGCGATCAACGTCGCACAGCATCCGCCGCCCGTGTCTCCCCTGGCGAGCTTGCATTGTAAGATGCCTGGGGCGCATCACCACACCGCAAAGCAGTCGCGCCTCCGAGTCCAAGGTCGGGCTCCAGGACTACCGCAAGGACCATCGAAGTTCGAGTAACATCTGCCGCCCGACGCTGAAGCCACTGGTGACACTAAGCCGCTCAATCGGCTTTGATAGCTCCGCTTCCGCCAGCAGGTGATCCGACCTCACCTGGAAATTACTCGTTGACGTACCGGCTTCGTCAAGGATACCCCAAGCGCTGGCCATCCACTCCTGCCAGCTAGAGCGGTGTACTTCAACGAAGAGAACGGCCCACTAGCTGGCGTCCGCAAAGTCGCTGGTGTCGGGGCCGAGTGACTGTTCCGGTGGGAATGGCGACGCAGGCGGCGGCGATCAAATGCGGCTGTCATGAGCGGAGGAAAGAACGCCAACGGGGCTGTGAGGGACTGCGCGTGGTACCGTAGCCATCCGACGATCTCGGAGTCAAACATCCCACGTCGTGGTATAGCTTTCGTCATCCTATGCAAGGCAGCACGTAAATTTACGTCTTCGTAGATCAGGCTTCCCAACCAACCTATGCACCGTCACCGCTCCCGTGCCCATCCCGTCCCACCCTATCCCATCCCCCTCACGACCCACCGACCCCCTTCCGCTTGAACAGCTTCCGCAATCCCCCACTCTTCTTCTCCTCTTCCGGCTCCGCACTACTGTTCCCCTGCACATGACTCACCGCCTGCACCCTGGCCGCCGCGTTGGCTCCTCCGCCAGGGCCGTGCCCGCCGTGCCCGCTCCCCGCAATCCCGCTCCCCATCCCGTCCGCGTCAGGCTCAAGCATGCTGCCCGGGACCGGAGCCCGGCCTCCACTACTGCCGGGGTAGCGCGGCTGCGCCGACTCGTCACTTATGCGCGGCGGCATGCCCCCAAACTGCCCGCCCGGTTGCGCGGGGCCGTTGGGTCTGGACTGTGGTGGTGCGGGTGCGCCATAGCTCGGTTGCGGGGGCTGCTGGCTCGGCGACGGCTGCTGCTGCTGCGACTGTGGCTGCGGCTGTGGACCCGGGCCCGGACCCGGGCCTCGCAGCGCCGGGTGGACGCCGACCTCCTGCGTGCGCGTCTGCGGCGCCTTCATCTCGCCCACGCGCCCACTGCCCCACGTCCCCGGCGCGTCCCAGCTCGCCGGCTGCCCGCCCGCTGCGCCGGAAGTGCCCATGGGCGGTATCTGCGGCGCTTGCTGGCTGACCCTTCCGCTGGACGGGGGTCGCTGCTGCTGCTGCGGTTGCTGCTGGCCCATGGAGACTGGGTCGTGGCCCGGCCGGGAGATGGTGGGCGCGAGGCCGTTGCGTTCGCGGAGGCGTGCCATTTCGGCCTGTCCGCGCTCGATGTCCGCGCGGTTCTTGGCGTTCACGGCCGCGGCTTTGTCGGGGTTGCGACGCGAGAGGCGGTTGTCGACTTCGGAGTTGAGGGTGCCGCGGAGGGTTTCGCCTACGCCCTGCAATGCCAGAATCATGTCAGTAGGTACACATGCAAGAGATGCGGTTTGGGTAGGCGTCGCTCACGTGCAGGCCAATCGCAGCCAACTTCAGGTTTTCAAACGCGCCGCTACTTCCGCGACTCGACGTCCCTGGCACAGGCTCGGCCGGCTGCTCCGGCGGCATCTGCGGCAGGTGCTCCGTGCTCTTCGTCCCGGCACGGCTGGGGTAGCTGAAGTTGTGCCGGCCCTGCGTGACGGGCGAGAGCGGGGACGGCGGGCGCCCGTATTCCCGGCTCTTGCGGTCCGGGTTACGGTGTGGCGGGGACACGGTCTGCGGCTCGGCATACTGCTGCGGCTGCTGCGGCTGGCGGCCGACTTGTAGAGGCGCGGGGATGGGCGAGCGGTTGTAGTCGCGCGGGTCTTCATGTTGCGGTTGATGCTGGCGCGAGGAGGGACCGTCGCCAGGCGCTTCGGCGATGCCGGGATGGGAGTTGCTTGCCTGCGCGACGTGGCCGGGCTGCGTATCGACTTGCACGGTGGTGCCCTTCGCACCGGCGGCCGGGGCACCCTTCCGCACGGTCGTGGTGGTGGTGGTGGTCGTCGTCGTCACCGTCGTCACGACCTCGCCCGTCGCCTCGTCGGATATCTCGCCCGTCTTCCGGTTGAGCTGCAGGTGCCGGCTCCCGTCCACGCCGTTGATCTGCCCGTTGTTCTCAATCGACACCATGTTCGCGTGCCGGTTCTCGGGCGACGCGCGCGCGCTGATGGTGTGCTGCGAGGGCGGGTCGCTGGAGGCGTAGGCGGAGTCGGCGCTGTTGCCATTGGCGCCCGGCGCGGGCGACAGCGAGGGCCGCCCGTCCATGTTCTCGTGGCTCTTCCTGCTGCCGAAGATGGCGCTGATGCGGTTCTTCTTGCGGTCGTCCGGGGAGTACATGGTCGTCATGACGGGGTGGGATGGTCAAGTCTCAGGCATGTAAGGTATGGGAAGTGGATGTAGACTCGGAGAATTGGCATGCAGGGTGAGGGTGACAGGTGACGAGGGCAAACCTAGTCCACGGCGGAGCAACACGAGGGCGCGGTCATGGCCTGCCAGGTTCGCCGACGCCTCCACCTTGGAAGCTTGGGATTGTGACATCAGCGGTTGGCGGCCGCCGGGGTGCGTGGGCGGGAGTCGGCTTGTCGGGAGGCGTTTCGGTTGGCAGCACCGCCCTGGCTCTCACGACTTCATGGGCATGTTGAACACCATTCTTGAGCGAAGAACCTGATAAAGACCCTGTTCGCCACCAGGACATGAACATGAAGTCCGCCGGATACGCATGCCAATTGAGAAGAAACCAACACTCACATCCCCGACCCGGGCGTTCCCGTGGCGGGCCGCCTCCGTGTCTCACAGTCCCCGGCAGCCATTCGAAGCAACGCACCGGCCTTGCGTGCCTGCCTTTCCTGACCATCCTCACCGCGCGACGTCAGTCACCCGACGAGCTAAAGGTATTGTCACCTCACCAAGGTTTAGCATCTTGGTTCCGCGGCGCCGCGCCAGTGCAGACTCGGCAGATCCACGAGTAATTACCATGGACAGAATCCCGCCGCTTAACTACAGCGGCGTTCAGCCGACACGAGGCTCAAAGAACACGACATAATCAGGAGCCTCCATAACCTCATTGGATGATGCACATGTGCCCATTAGTGCCCGAATGGCGAGAGCATCCCCTCGGGCACCTCTCCGGCGGACCAACGACCGAACCTGACACAATGCTGTGCTCTCATGCACCGCGAATGAAATCAACAGTATGCTCGGTCTCTAAATCTGCGCAGTGTATGGGCAGTCCTTCTCCAGACCGAGGCGGTATCAGGGCTTGACTGCGTTGCCGCAGGAACTCCTTGACCCCCATCATCTCCCCCCTCCCAGCAGTACACCCTGAAGTCCGCCCTGGGATCCTCGACACATCGCATGGCGATCTAAGACTATGGCACGCAGGAGCGGACTGCATCCGGGACGTCCAAAGCGCCCGGCGTTCTGGTCAGCCCACACGGCTATGCTGGCCGTCGTGGGGACACCTACCATCAGAGCGGCCCATAAGTATCAACACTGCGCGGAACAGCATTGCGTGCATCTTCTGCCGATCCTTGTCGAAGTCTCACAGCATGTGACACCTCGTCCGGTAGCATTCGCCCGCACCGACTCCCCCGGGAATCCCTCGAGCGATCCGGACATAGGTGGTCCCACTGCTTTCCCGAGTGCTATTGCGTCGTGGCGGCCTTGGCGCCTGTTCGAGCGACCGAGGACGACATGATAGCACGGCGCGACATGTCACCTCTCCCAAGCCATGTCTCATGGCCTCTTCCAGCAACGACGACCTCTGGCTGCTCTCCCGAAACCGAATTTGAAAAGCGTGAGCAGCTGTGGCGCGCGCAAGAAAACCAGGCGAGGTCTGAGATCTTCCAGCGCGGCTCGCGGACCTCGCGCGGCACCGTAAAGGAAGCGCCGAGATCTGCCTCCAACTCCGGCTGCTGCTGTGCCCCTCGGCTGAGGACCGCGACCCCTGTTCCCCAAAATACAAGGGTGCACCGCGTTCCTCGCCTGGCCAGTGTGTGCGGGCGAAGAACGCGCCTCAAGAGACTCCGCCCAGACTCCGGGCATCAGGCACTCCAATACTCGCCGCATGCACGTCTTGGCGCCACCCTTAATGACGGCAGACACATCTGTGACCGCGTAGTCATTCAAAGGCCTTTCACACTGACAAACACGGTAGGGAGCCTAGTGACGAAGAATGGCAGCTTGCAACACTTCAGCACTCGCTCCGCCATGGAGCTTGCTCGGGCGAGACTTCCAGGCCACGTCTCCGTTGCGCACGACCGAAAGTCACAGTCGGAGTCTGGATCGAGATCTGCGCTCCTGGAAGGTGGGCTCGTCGAGATCTGGCGCTTCATCATCAAAGCCTCGGTCTCCAGGACGAGCATCCCTGCCTAGATGAGCTCGTCACAAGGCTGACACTTCTCGCGCGACCTTCGCGCAAAGCCGGCGATCATTGTTGTAGAGGATCGCACACTGCGTACCTGTACTGCGGTCACGCAGATCTTTTTGCAAGTGGCATTGCTTTCCACAAACGTCATGTTGCCACGATCGAAGACCTTGCCGACCTGATCAGGTGTTGACGTTCAAGCCAGTGTCCCAGCTGCTAGAGCTGTCGAGTGTGGCAAAATGCTCGACTTGAGCACGGAATTCGAGCGTGTACAATCCAAGCAGGCGACCACAGCAAACGATGGTCCACGGCGCTTCGCGGCATTGATCGCGGTGGGCTGCAGCTCACACCCCTCGGACTAGGACACCGCAGGGTCGGATTCGCCAATGGTCACGACCATGTCATCTGGCACCTCCTATCAACGTAGTAGGCTGGCAGAGCAGTCGCTGCTTTACTCGCCTGCCAGCTCGCATGGCCAGCCGAGGTTTGGAGTGATGCCTCGTAGCCCATCCTGACGATCAAAAGCAGGCTCATCACGGAGCTTGCATAAGCGAGAAGGTAGTGCTCAAACGACGCACTCTTGGTGTCATTCCTTTGATCCCGGATCTTGATTCATCCTTTGCCTTTCATGAAATGGCTCCGAGTTGCAAGGACCGAGGCAGCCTCGGCACTTTCCTCGAAATATTAGCGCCGTGCGAAGGGATCGTCGTTATGCTTGTCATTATGGTTCGCGGGTCCTGCAGATCCGCCGTCAAGCGTCGGCTAGCTGAATGCAATCCCCGCATCTCCAAAGACCCGCACCACACGCGCACTGATGGTGTGGAGCGCTTTCCTATTTGCATGCAGCGCCCTGCACAATGACAACCTCGAGCCCCTGAGGATACCCGGCACGATTGTTCGAGCTGACGGCGGAGCGTCGCCCGTCGACACGGCTCCAGCGGGTCCCCACGGCTCTGTCTATCACACCGGATTAGCTCGCCTCTACCACGATCAGCGATGTATTCGCCGGCATTCTTTGCACCAAAGATCTGCCACCGTGCTGCACCGTCGCAGCACCGTTGGGCCGGGTCCGCGACGTAGCGCCGAACACAGCCGCTTCTGGATGGCAATCGACCTCCATTTGGCTCGAAGTCCGCCGTTGTGAACCCGGGAAGCTGCTCTGGGCGGCTGCTGTCATGTCGATCGCTATGTCAAGCACTTTGAGCCTCGGCAGGACGCCCCAGACTCTGGGACCAATGGCGTGTCATGGGATGGTACTGTATAAGTCCATGGCGCTACCGACGCTCGACTCAGCTCCGTCCAAGTCACCATTGCTTCAGCAATCCCGGACCTTTCACGACGATATCACACTATCGCAGACATGGTGTCATTTACGACGGCGGCAATCAATGCCGCAGCCCTCGTGGGACTTGTCGGCGCCTTCCCGCATCTCGCCATGGACCGTTTGACCGAGCCCATCGCGGCCGACGTTGCGTACAAGCAGCTGCTCGAGCGTCAAAGCACCACGGCACCGCAAGGCGCTGGTGCATTGCCGCTGGTCCCTCCGCCATTCGACGCCAAGTCACAGCTCATCAACGTGACTGGCGCCCATGCGGTAAGCCTCACCACAGGATCTTTAGACGACTGGGCAATCGCTGACCGATGCAGTTCACGCCCCCTGGCTCCGGCGATGCTCGCGGCGAGTGTCCTGGCCTGAACGCCCTGGCCAACCACAACTATCTACCGCATAACGGTGTCGCCACCATCGCTCAATTCGTGAGCGCCACGACCCAGGTCTTTGGCATGGGCGCGGACTTGGCTACCTTTCTGTCGACGTACGGTGCCGTAGTCGACGGCTCCGGCACTTCCTGGTCGATCGCCGGCGGCCCTCATGTCGGCATCGGCGGCTCGCACGGCAACTACGAGACGGACAGCTCTCCGCTGAAGGGCGATCTGTACCAGTACGGTAGCAATACGAAGCTGATCATGTCGCAATTCAACAACGTACGCTTCATCTCGACGCAGTGGGAGTTGGATCACTGACAGTCCGCCAGCTGTACGGTATGCAGCCTGTTGCTGCGACTGCCAATTACAACCTCGACGTCCTGCGCACGTTCCGCAACCAACGCTTCCAAGAGAGCATCGACAAGAATCCGAAGTTCGTTTGTACGTTTTGTCAAGGCACCGTCGACTCTCCTCGAGTGTAACACTGACGCTTCACACTAGACGGTCCCTTCAGCGGCATGGCCGTCTCGCAAGCAGCATTCACCTTCATCTACCGCTTCATGGCGAACCACTCAGCGACATATCCCGAGGGAGTGCTCAACAAGGACGTACTGAAGAGCTTCATGTCCATCTCGGGCCCGGAGAACAATGTCAGTGCCACTTACCTCGGTGTCATCTTGCAAGAGATCCAACGCTCACCTCTGTACAGCTCAAATGGACCCCAGGCTACGAGCGCATCCCGAACAACTGGTACAGGCGTAACACTGCAGATGCTTACACCATCCCATACTGTACGTACACGGGCGGGCCTTTGAACGTTTGCACACATGCTGATTCATGCCGCAGTCGAGACGGACATCCTCTACTTTACCTCCACCAATCCGCAGTTGAATCTCGTCGGCTGCAACGAAGGCAAAGTGGATACCTACCAGACCATCGACGCTGCCACCCTGAGCAACGGTGCCTACACGGCCGCTCAAGCCGCCGCCAACCCCATCTGCTTCGCCACCGAGTTCGCGCTGGCCGAGCTGCCGGGTCTGACTGGTCTATCTTCCTCGCTGCTCGGGACTCTGTCCGGCGCACTCGGGACCGTGACGAAGAATCTGGGTTGCGCTGCGATTGGGAGTGTCAATACCTCGGCGCTGGCGCTGTGCCCAGGATTCACCTTGTACGGTGGTCCGACTGCACCGGTTGCTGCGGGAGCGATTCAGTCGTAGTGATCAAGGGTTGGACGGAAGAGGCCTTAGCTGGCATGAACTACGGCAATGAATACACAGCACTGCACGAGCGTGCAATCACTCTCGGCGAGCCCGACCACGTTCAAGAGTTCATACTGCCTGATGTTATCGCTCAAGGCTCGCACCGCGGGCAAGAGAAAGTACGATTCGACGAAACATCCACGTGTGCACATCCAATCTCCACTGACAAGTACATGTCCTCGGATGGTCCGCTTTCGCCGCCAGAGAAAGGTCGTGATGTCGTGCGAAGAAAGTGCGTTTGCGCCATTCTGTTCCTGTGCTGTGGGGACGTGTAACAACGTCTCGAGTAAGATCGATGCCATTGAATATGCTGATCTGATCTCCATCCCTAGGTCACTACGATGCGCGCCGCGGCACTCGTCACGGATGATGTTCTGCCGCTCGCCCATACCATCCGCCATCCACTGCGCCGTCCCACTGTACCGCCCCACCTCGCCACTTCTCGTCTGGTCAGCCCTCTGCCTCACTGGCTGCTGCTAAACTTCTGCACTGAATATCAGCTGCTCTGATACTCGCACGAATGTCAGCAGTCGTCACCTACCGCGCATCGAACGCCCGTCGCCGTCCTTGGAGCTCCATCACCTTCGCGTGCAGCTCGTCGTGGAACTCCACCCACTGCCTGGCCTTGACCTGCAGCGCCTGTGCTTCCTGCTCGGTGTACCTCGCGTGGACCAGGCCCCAGGCGACTTGCTGGATCAGTGTCCGGTACATCTTGCTGGTTCCCTGCCGGCGGTACGAGGCGATCCCGACCGCCATCAACTCGTCCGGCGTCACGTTGTTGTGCGAGATGTAGCCGAGCACATGGCCCTCGATGTGAGGTTGCGTCGGCTCGACTTGGAGGACCTCGATCGCCTCGTAGACGGCGACTGCTCGGGCGAGAGACATATCGTGGACCTTGATGTGGAGCTGTCCGAGCGGCGCCTGGCCTTTGATCCGCTGGAGGATGGACTGCAGAGCTGCGGGTGATGCGCCGCAGAGTACGACCTTCTTCGCGGTCGAGTCACTGGAAATGGTGCCGAGGGCATCTCGGACCGTCTTGCTGTGCGCTCGGATACGCTCCTCTTCAATCGTGTCGAGGAGCATCTCGTTGCTGCCGCAGAGCAAGGAAAGCTGCACGGTCGTCTTGGTGGCCGACATGGCGGAATTTGGTTGGCTGATCTTAATCGAAGTGTTGGAGGAAGTGTTGGACGGCGGACTGTTGCTGGACAGACGGGGGTATGAAGTCTGGTCGAGGACGAGCAGCGGACTCGTCCGGAAAGTATACATGCTATGTGGCGGTATTGTCGACATGCTATTGATCCTGTGAAAGTAGTCCTGAATCACGATTGACAACGCACGGCACTGCTTTAGACATTCACAGCACGTTTGCTGCCTAGTATGACGTCCTTGGTCATTCGCGAACGGCGGCTTCGTGCAGTAGAACACTTCTTGTGATTCTCACAGACACTCGACAGTGTATAAAGCTTCCTGGCCCTCGCTGCAAGCACAACTGCAAGCCAAGCGAAATCAAAGCACAAGCAGCACACATCGTGACGAGACGCACTGTCGACAGAGCCGACCAAACAACAACACATACTACTCAAGCCCCAAACCTTCATATGTAGGTTGTCCGCAACAAGCTCACGGGAGTGCAAGCTGACACATATATAGCCGAGATGGCTTCCACCACCGCCAACGTCAACATCACCACGGACCAAGGCGTGTTCGTGCTCGTGGCGAAGGTCGACCGCGCCCGCCTGATCTACTTCTCCGATCTCGCCGCCGCTCAGCTCACGAGTGGCGGCCCCCTGGATCGCCGCATTCCGAAGGGTGCAGTGACGCTTGCTCGAGGCGCGGCAGAGGGGGCAGCTGCAGCTCGAGTGGCGGCCTGGATGGAGGCGAATGACACCAGCGACCCCACGCAACTCACCCTCGCTGGTCTCCATCTTGAGCACTTCGACGAGATCGTGTACACCTACGCTACGGCCTACGCCTTCCGCCTAAAGCGCGAGCTTCGCGGCGATGATCTCCGCAATGCCATCTACGATTACATGCACCAAGGCAACCTCAGGCACGACGAATTCGCCATGATCGTCGAGTGGCTGGCCTTCGACGGCGGCCTGGTAAAGACTGCGATCCACGAGGCCATGTTTCGGTGCTGCAAGGGCGATCGGTACGTGCCACCAGACATGGCCAAGATCAAGGCATACGCCAAGAGAGTCGGCCTTTGGGAGGAGATGAGCCAGGTACGTCAGGAGATCAAGGCCAAGATGGATGAGAAGGATCGGCATGACGAGAAGGGGGCGGTTGCGAGGCTGGCGAGGGCTGTGGTGGGTTGACTCGCGCTTGGGTACACACGAGATCTCGGCGATTTCGTCGACAGGCTGATGGCACGGTCGATCAGCATGGCGTTCGGGAGTGTTTCGGACTGCTTGGGGGTTACGAGAACATGGTAAAAGCATGCTGCCTGTCTTATGTATTAGCTACTATAGCATTGGGTCATTATAACTCCTTGAAATACGGTATCAGGGCTTCCTAAGTTCGTGACGAACAAGCATACGCCGAACAATACGTTGAATGAGGATGATCGCTGGGAGCTCTGTATACTGCTCTTCTTCATCCATGGTGAAAGTGTGCCGGTCTAACGCGGAGAGGGAGTGGCTGTGGCGATGTGCGAGACGCTCAAGCAGTGGGTGAGACTTGGTTCCTGCTGCGGCTTCGGTGGCCAGCCTCAGAGGCCCGACTGAGGTTCTCGTGTCTGGATCTGAGCCGTCGCATGCCGTCGTCGCTGGAGAGATATGCCGGTCCTCGGTTGAAATGGGTTGGGGAGCTAGACTGCCCGGCGTCGGCTCTTCTTCAGAGGGGTCTGGCCCACTCTTTGCGCTATTATGGCCTCAGTTGTTGGGGGCGCATCGGAATCGAAGCGTACCACGTACGCGTGTCAATCTTCATGTCTTCGGCGTCGTCAATTCCGGCCTCTACGGGCTCGTCTTCGACTGATTCGGCGTCGAGCTGCTCCGCCTCCACTGGATCGGGCTCTTGCATGTCCCAGTCTTCGCCTTCCGGTCGACTTCCAACATCATCGTCATCGTCTCCGTCTTCGCCTTCTGCTTGTCCCTCCTGGGTCACCGTGCACTGCAGTATCATCTCCCGTACTACCTCCCTGATCGCTACCACGAACTCCAACTCGCTGATCTCGGGCTTCACCAACCCAATCTGTCCTGTCCGCCGCTCCATGGCATGCGGAGCCCAGCGATGCTGCTCCCTGTTCAGGAGATGGCGACGTAGCTGCGTTATCGCCGTGTCGTCCTCGCCGCCCATCTCCAACACCAAATGCACCTCCTCCGCCACAAACATCACACCCATCTCCAGCCCGAACGCCTTGGCGAAGAACAAGAACACATTCGCCTTGACGACCATCTTCGACGTCCATCCCGCCAACTCTGTCTCCAGACACTGCAGTGTCATCTTGTCTTGGAGGCCTTTGATGCCCAAATCACCAGAAGGAAGCGGCGTCGTGCTGTCGTGCGGCGTGATGTACGCCCATAGACGCTCATATTCGTCAAACATGAGGTGGAAGTCGATGCTCTCGGCATCGAGCAGACGTTTTGCCCTCCTCATCTCCCTCTTCCTCTCCTTCTTGCTCATGGCTGGCTGCATCGTCGCTTTGCTTCGTGGTGGCGAGATGGCTGATGTGGTGATGTGAGCTCTACTGTGATTGTCACCTTCAACTCCGAACGACTAGTAGTCTCATGTACGGCGGCAGGACCCGCCTCAGCAGACGTACACCACTGTCAGTTGTCTTATGGACATCTGACCAGTCATGTCGCATATCTCCTGACTACAAGAATGACTGCAGGCCGTTACGCATCTTAATAGCTCTATGCAATGAGATGTCATTCCCGTAAGGATCGTAGCCGAGGCGGCGTGGCTTTCAGTGTCATAAATATGGCCATCAGCTTGTATGAGTCCCCAGGAGATACCGAGAGCATCAGGAAGTCAGAGAGTAAGGTAGCCCAAGGGGACATCTCTACACTGTAGAGTTGGGCGAACACTACGCCATGTACGTCGAGTAGTATGATGTTGCATCACCGGTCAAGGGGCGCGAGATGGGTCATTATCAGTCTGCACTGCTGTCGCTCTCGGACATCTAGCTTCCCTAGAGAGGCAACAAGCAACACGCTCGCTCGCATGATGAACGTATTGCAGGGCGCCTCGTCAAGCCTTGATGTGTTTCACCAGCCTCGAGATTTCTCAATGCGCATCTCGCCCCGCCGCAGTGCCTCCGGCGGTGCCTTCCACCAGTCTTGTCCTTCAGTAGCCCGTGCTCGTCTTCCGATCCGACAGTCTGCCCATTCCTTAGGAGCCTCACGTCGAGCTAAGTCTTCTCCATGTCGTCCTCGATCGTGAGCGCCGCCACTGCGGATTCAATAGGCCCGTCCTTGGGCGCGGGGCTGCAGTAGCTGAAGTCATTGGCCCGACGCTGCATATTCGGAACGTCGCGCACAACCACACCGTCGATAGCGAAGTCGCTCGCAGTGGCGGGCCTGGCGGGCGCGAGCAAGGCCGTGTCGAGAGCCGTATCCTTGAAGCGCATAAAGCTGACCCTCACTTCACCCTGAGCTTCCATATTCGTGGTGTGGACAAATGGGTAGCCGTGGTACATCGACATGAAGCTGTTCATCGATACTATACCGTACGGGACCGCGGATCTCCTATCAGGATCGTGGCGAGCGGTGTTGCAGTGGCTGCAGATGGTAGAGTCGCAGATCACCACGTCTCCGGTGGCATTGGTCGACATACCCACACGGTAGACCTTGCCGCCTAGTGCAAACAGCGGATCCTCATAACCATGCCAGTGTGGCAGTGAGGGATGCCGTTGAGCCAGATGCAGTCGCGATCATGGCTCATGTGCAGCTTGGGGGCCGCCGGATCTGCCCTCGGTGGAGGAAGAGCTGCAATGTCCCATAAAGGCGTTGGATTCCTGCTGTAGATGTTCTTCTTGGCTGGCTTTGAGACTGATGGCTTGCTTCTTCTCCTCTGTGTACGTGTGCTCAGTGGCCCGGAGGCTACGTCTGTCGTTGCTGCCATGTGTTCACCAGCGACGACGTTGGCGGTAGTAATATCGAGGTGATGAACCGCAGCGACGAGCTTGAACATCATGACCCGCCTGATTGTATCGCGGCGCGCCTTCTCGGCTGCAATTGGCTTGTCGACATCGCATGTGACCCACCGCGATGGACGCTCCGGACGCTTGCGGTACTCGTAGCCGTCGGTGAATGAGAACCGGCTCAGGAGGTTTGTTGGGCTGATCCGCTTCGCCTCATTCATGTAGGCGTGACTGAAGACCTCAAAGCGCTGCGGGTTCGAGAGGTCGAATGTCTCGTTGAGCAAGATGACGGCTTGACAAGCCTCTTCGACGGGAGAAGTCTTTTTGACTATCTTGCAAGTCTGGCTGTGACGGTATGCTTTCTGCCTCGCTGAGCATTAATGAGAGACCTAGGGAGCATGGAGACGATCTCCTATGCAGGCCGAGCGATCGCGGAGTCTGGTCTTTGTCAAAGCTTGCTTGCCAAATAGTAGAAGTCACACTTGCTAGGCACTGGCTGTTGGGACATGTGGCGCGTGTCGTCAGCAAAGACATCTTGCAAATGGATGTCGTTGGACTGACTCACCTGATAACAGGCTGCGAGTGCTCTGTTCACAGACGCCATTTGGGCGCAGTGGAGTCTCTTTGTGCCCCTGGCTAGGCGAGGATCGCGTAGAGAGATCTCAATCCCGGAGGATTGAGGCCAATGGCTGAATCTCGATTGGGCACGAATACATTGTCAGACGGTGGATAAATCCATGGTGAAGTATAATACAGGGTTGACATCGATGCCGAAGTTGGCCGATTCATCGGCTGGTGTCAAGCTGGGTTACTGTAACGAGCCGGACCGTGGTACTGAGACGCCGATGCTGATGATCTGGAGCATGGCGAAAGGTTGGAAGTGTAGGCAGAAGGAAGCGACGCATAGCTGGCTGCTCTCGTACCACCTCCAGGCTGCAGGCGCAGAGTAAGCATGAGGCGCGAAGAAGCGAGCCAATCGTGCCCTGCAAGTCTTCGCGGTGATTGCAAGCCATACGGCAGCACTCTCAGACACTGCTTTGTCCTGATCCATATCACGTTCCGCGAAGCGTAGGAGTATGCGGCGCAAGCCAAAGCTGTCTGATCCTCCACGAAGCGCGGGTGTGAACTTGGGTCTCCCGCCTTGGGATGAGAAAAGCTGCCGACCGTTATCTGTCAGCGGACAGCTCCGGCACAGCCTGGCGTCCTGCAGCACACAGCCTGGCTTCCTACAGCACATCCTGTCGCCAGCCGCGAAAGCATCACGTCCTCGGTCTCACATCTCCTACGGTGAGTGCAGGCGCTCGGCTTGCCCTCGGCCTGAGCTCCGCCTCTCCCACAGATGCAGATCGCGGATGTGGCACGCCACGCCTACGCGAGGCTGATAAGCGATGTATCAGGACTCCGCTCATCACCATCAGCCGGCGCAGGACCCGCTTGGTGTTGAGATGTCGCTGCGCATGGCACCTCGATGATGGTCTTGGCAAGCGAAAGCCATTCATCGGAGCTCGCCGACGCTGGACGAGATCTGAACTAGTCGCTTGGCAGAGCACCTCAAACTCGACTTCACCTCTCACGAAGCGGCTCGCACGAAGCAGAAGGCTCTCTAGCCAGCCGATGGATGATGCGCCGAGCGATAGAGAGCGTGGCAGGGACCGTCTTCAGTAGATGGGTGGCGCGGGGCTGGCGTGAAGAGCGTCGACACCCGCGCCCGACTGCACCGAGTACCGCGCGGACGGCTGGCGCGACCAGCGGGCTGCTGCAGGATATGCCGCGTGTTTGAAAGGCGCTGAAGAATCGTACGGGTGGATGCGCGGGACGCCGGAGACCCTTGACACCGGATAGAATGGGCGGCTTGGGTGATGTGCCATGAGATGTTGAGTTCCAGGCTCGGAGGCCACCGTATTGGCAGCGGCGCTGTCCGCAGTAGAGAAGTGCCCAGAGCGAGGCACGCGAGGAAGGCTGGCCTACGGTGAGGCTCGCGGTACAATCGGACGAGCACGCGGCACTGTGAAGCTGAGACACGCTGCTTCGACTGGACGCGCGCAGTTGCTGATGGCGCTGCGCTCGAACCGTAATTGACTAGCATGCGGTGGAGGATGGCCATTGGCGAGTATGACACGAGAAGATGAGCCTGGATATGAGCAGTCCAGACAGCTCATGGCCGGTTGCGGGATGCTGGTCCGCGCAGTAGATGCGAGGTGCAAGACGCGGCGGAGTCCACGGACTGGACCGGCGAGACTGAGGCACCCCAGCCTTTTAAGCTCTGGCTGGACCATCCACGGGTGACCGCCATGATGACTCCGGGCGAGAGCGGAGATGCGATGGCAGCTGTAGAAATTCCCGCACAGCAGCCGTATGCCTTCACGACACTTGCCGCCCACGGCCAGTAGCCCTTGCTGCCGACACTACGTGCTCCCAGCGTGGCGATCGAAGTCATGCAGCAAATGGCCTTCGACGGTTGGACAGCAGGCCGGCGTAAGTAAGCGTTGTCCCAGTGATTGGATATGGTATGGCTCGCTCTAGCTCTGAGCCGTAGCACCTGGCTATCATGCTCCATCTTTTCTAGGTTCCCCCCTTCCATGGCTCGCCGTTCTTGTACATCGAGAGTTGTCCCATCCGCCGGAACTGTTGAGCCAGTCGGTGAATCCGTGCGCTGGTGCCAATGGGCCACAGCGCGGAGCTCACTCGCTGCTCTTGACGCGTCCTGAAGCGGCACACCCGGGGGAGGGGCTGACTCTCTTGCGAGCGACTCGAGACGCCGGCATACGCACCACACAGTCCCAGAGTACCGGGCAGCGATGGTGGATGCACTGCGTCTGGCATGCTGTTCTACAGCTTGACCTCCGTGAGCCGCCGTGGACCATGGCGGGAGAGTGATCGCGCTCACGAAACCGACTATCCTGCATCTCCGTCAGGCCGCCCGCCGTGGTGGAGCCGACGACGAGAGTGATCGATGTGACGTCTGCGGTGTTGCGGCCCTTGCGCAGGGTTGTTTCCACGGTCGCGGTAGTGGCAACTTGCGGCTGGGCTGTGCCAAACTTGGTCCGCCTCTCCCGAGCGCAGCTTATTGAGATTCTTCTTTGCGCCATCCACGACCGATCCCCGCCATCGTGTCCCTACGGACTCCAACCAAAGGCTCGGCTTGCGTGGAGCGTCCATGGTGAGCTGCCCGTAGAACCTTCTCGTCACGCGTGACCAATATCCAGCATCCATATATGTCACCCTGTACTCGCGGCTCTTCATGACCCGCGCAGTCTGCGCGTGGCCTACCAGAATGGAGACTGGTCCGTTAAAGGGGGGGAGAACGGATCTCAGATCAAGTCTTGCAGTCCCTCTCTTCGTTTCCGTGATTCTTCGGACTTGACTTTGCGATGCTGACCTCAGTGTTCAACCGTGACGTGCAATGATGCACGGCTGATCTGGCACGTCGAGCTGGACCGCCACGCTCTTTCGTGTGAGTGATTTGCGGTGCTGTCGCGGCAAAAATGCTGCACATATGGAGAAGATAGGCGAGGGCTGTTGACTCGGGAGAGATGGATTCGATGCGAGTGAGGCGGCAAGGATGTGAACATTGCAGTCGCCTTTTCAAGGGTTGGAGTGTGGCCAGGCACTCCCAAACGCTTCCGCGCTTCTCTTGCAAGCAGGTCCCAAGAATCAGCGGACACCGCGGATGGGCTCGGTGGCAAGAAGCTTGAGAGTTGGAGCGACCCACACAGGACTGGTCAATGACGACCTGTTGAAGGATGGACCTAATCGAAGCCGGAGTAGTGGTAGTATTGTGGCGAGTCGAGATCGGGTCAGATATTGGTGCGAATAAGGTGGAGGAGGAAGACGCGAGGAGTAGGCACGCGTGTTGTTGATCCCCAAGCCTGAGCTTGGAGTTCGATCATGCCGACCAAATGTTGCCAAAGGCACCATTGAATGGCATTATAATGGCCAATACGTTGGATGTGATCGCCTAGGGGAAGAGAAAGCAGCAGCATTTGACGTATGATTGTAGAGATAGAGTGAGCAAGCCGGAGCGAGGCACAGGCGATGTAAGATGTCTCCCGACTACTCACCTGATATGCGGTGACGGACAGGGAGCTCGAATACCCAGGGGGGGCATCGATCTGTGGCTGGCGTTTCCTCGGTCAATCAAGTGGATCGGTATAAACTACCATGAAAACTACGGGTTTCTAGGGCATCCGGCGCCTGCTGCGTCATAGACGAAAAGGGCCGGCGTTCGAAGTGTGTGGTGTGTTGGTAGGTGAACCCACTCAATGATAGGACCGAGCGGTTCTGCGCTGCATTCAGAATATCGTGGCTAACCCTACATCTCACAGATTGTTTCTGTGTGCTTTGTAAGCACCTTCCTTCCCGTCTAACAACCCGCAGCAGCAGCAGCAGCAGCAGCTGCAACTCTGGAACACTGGAGACTGGAGACTGGAGACTGGAGACTGGAAAAGGACTGGACTGGACTGGCGGCTGTCGAGGCATCAAGCCTCGACCCTGAGGGGCTTCATATCTTTTGAGTTTTGATCCTCGCTATACACGTGCCGGACCTGAGTTCGATCATAGCCTTCGACTTTGTTCGAGCCCTTTTTTGCATCTCACGGCTCCTACTCCATCAACGAATACGCGTACACGTGCGAGAGTCAACATGAGCCTGTTGAATTCACATTCACAACTCAAGGCAATCGGAGGAGATGAGCGCGGCTACCATTGAACGGAAGCTGACTTGAGGTACTTCTCACAAGACTAGAGCGAGAGACATCGCTGCGAGTATGAGCTCTGACATGGCCACCCATAAACCGAGTAAGCGCAAGCCTGATGTTGTTGCTCGACCGGAAGCGTGGGATGCGGAGCAGGCGAGCCTGATCTTTGTGACGACGCGAGATTAGAGACTGACCACACAGCAACACAATACGCGGGAACACTGGCTGTTCGAATCGCGCATTTCCGCGGCCGACCACGGCGTTGAACAAGGTTCGCCCGTCCTCCAGTCCTGCGACGCGTCAGAATGATATCCTCCTTGTAGATCGTCTCTGGATCCCGGATCGATGCACCTCCATCGAGCGACTCCCTCGCAAGATCCCTCAAAGCCTGGCCCATCCTCGAATCAACTCGATAGCAGCCAAAGCGCGACCAGCAAGATGATGCGGACCTTCATCACAAGGTCGCTGTTTCAATCGCCGGAGCAAGCAAGACCGTCGCCGTATGGAGTCAAGTCAACGGGCGAGATGAGTCAGTACGGAGGTATGATAAGCAGACCAGGTATGAATCCCGGTAGCCATCTTCAGGATGCACGACGAAGGCTATGCTGTGACTTTGCACAGGTTCTACATCCCACCCACTCATACGACATCCCGCCCGCGATCCGACCAGTGCGAGTATACCCGATGCCGCACGCTCACCGCGCCACTCAGGCTGCCGCCATCCGGCATAAATTGGTACCAAGAAGCCACTCCACCACCTTCGGGCACTTCAGGATCTCGCTTTGTAGCCCCGCGGCGCTTGCGACAACATGACAGCAGGTCTCCGGCGCCAACAGTGTGAAGGAGCCTCCAGGACCTCGAGGCGCACAAAAGATGGTGATCGGGACCATACCAGAGTGGCGCCAGATGGCGATGGCAACCAGACCGCAGTCAACGTGACGAGAATTCAAGGCTCAGGCGTTGAGCGGCCACGTGGGGGCGCAAGAGTATACGCAGCAATGGCGGACGGCGAGCGGTCTCCAATGCTTACGGTCAGTGGCGAAGTGAAGATCAGAATGGGGAGCTCGTCTGCCACTCATCCCGCAGAAGCGCAAAGCCATTGGGAGAGCGAATACATATAGCCATTTGCTGGGCGCTTGGCGCGAGCTATCAGCAGACATGACTCACAAGCGAGTCGCTCCCTGCTACATCCCGCCTACGAGATCCCGACGAAGCTACAATGCGAACATCGGCAGCACTCCCTGATTCACTGACATGGCAAGCACGAGAGCTAGAGATGAAGAACGGAGCGTCCCTGAGGGCTTCCAAGGCTAGCCACAGCCGCACTGTAGCTACCACGAGCATCGGGCACTGGCAGGCCCGGACGCCGCCGCAGCATATGTCCAAGCTGCCTGGGTATCCTGACCATCGGCTCAACTTCCATCGTCGGCCCCATGGCCTCGGAGGTTGCCGTCTGCTCTACGAGGTTTAGGAACTGATCATTCGCCAGCTCTTCCTGCCCCAGACAAGCTCGACCGGCCGTCGATCACCGCGGTCTGGTGCACACCGATCGCAGGCTGGCATGTCGCTCTGTCGTCCGCCAGCGCCTGCGCAGACCACGCCAGCTCTGTTAGCCAAGTCAGCCATGAACCAGCACGTGATCTCCATCTGCTGCAGTCCAACATGGCCAACAGTGGCTGCATAAATCACGATCCAGCAAAGGTACAGGTCTCATCAATGTCGCGCGCTGGCTTGATCCAGGTAGGACTGATCACGGCTCACAAAGTAGCCACCCTATCCGCTCTGATGGCTGCTGGCCGCCGAGTGCGAGCCAGGCCTCCTAGACCATCGATTGGTAGGTGTCCGGCACGGGGAAGGTGAAGACGGGTTTTGGCTGAGGTTACAGCAGAGCGTCTAGGTGCAGAAACCTTCTCGAGTCATTCCACTCACTACTCATACCGCCTTTCAGACACCGCGCAGCTGCTGACTTGGGACCTAGCGGCAGCACCTCCGCAATCCTTTCTCTGCCCGTGCTGCGCCAGCAGCGCTGTTTCTCCGCCACGTGGACCCAGCAAGGTCGCAAACGCACTTGATGTCGACTCCCAAAGGCATTCGTACTCACGACCGCGGAAAACTCCACGAGGGCCAAGTTCATCATGCCCGGCGCTTGCTGCAATGTACGGGAACATCATACCATGAGGAGGCGAGTAGGACGTTCTGATCAAACTCTTCGATATGGGGCACGCCCAGAGTATAGATATCGGAAGAGACAATGAGGATGGCGGGACGCAGCAGTGAGCATGGGTGCACCGGCACAGGAGCAGTATCAATCTGGAGGGGCGGCCGACGCGAGGATACAGCACTCTCGGTTTCTGCAGGCAGCGGGTGTGTGAACATCGATCCCGAGACAATGCCAGTACATAGGATTATATGCCCTGCAAACGCGGCATGGATCAACTTCCCAGAGTAATTGAGAGACTGTAGGAATCTTGACAGATCGCCGTTGCACTCTCTCATCAACTGTCACTGTATCGTACCTGTGAAGGCCGTTTACATCGGCTCGAAGCTTTCGCATCTCAAGAGAATACTGCTTCCGTTGCTAAATCAAGGCATCAGAATACGCCTATAGATGCTCTCGTAATGAGCTCATTCCTGTGACAGCAGCGTCTGCGCATGTGTCGTTCCTCGATGCTGCCACTTGTAGTCGAGGTAGTGCTAAACAGCAGACTACAGGGCTGACTGACTTTATCGATGTCGCGAACTTGCTCGTGTTGGCGCCCGCTCGGAAAACATCTCAGCAACGCAACATCGAACATCATCCACCGCCATAAATAGCGATGTCTTGTCCTGCACTTCACCACGCTGGGCACCTGGCGTACGAGTCCCTAGCAGAGAAAGCGCTCAGAGAAGAGGCCGCTTTCAACAAGAAGACCGAACTCCGCAGATATGCCATCCGCGAGATCATCCTCTCTCGCCTTCCGGCTCACACGCTGCTCGCGTCCCAGGGAGTCAACAAGGTGTGCCGGGCAGCTGTGCAGACTTTCACAACGCTGCAGACCAACCTGTTCCTGCGGAGACCACAGGAGCCGGTAGTGTGGGTTCTGGTAGTGGACGACACGCCGAACCAAGTGGTCTGGTCGGAGCGGGCGTTCAATGCATCGGGCCAACTCAGACATAACGCCTTTGGCGTCCGACCGCACCGGAAACGATTCCCTTTCGAGCTCAATCCGTTGGTCTTGATCGCGCCAATGCCCTTCCGAGTCATGAGATGGGTCCGGAATCTCACCAAGGCGCACTTTCGGACGCTGCCGATGCTGGGACCCGGCGGCATCCCCGTCAGATACGGCGACATGTACCTCACTAGGCCGCCAATCTTGAGCATGAGGGTGTTCTGGCAGTCGACTGGGACGGCATTCGTGGTGTGGGATCTGGATGCGAGTGATGAACACGGGGTGCGCCTCCGGGATGTCGCCGCCAGCTACGAGCGTTTCCGGGATCTTGCACTGGTGTTGGACCTCGAGCGCAGCTTCATCGAAGTACTGGGCGGCGCGCGTGTCACGGAGAACGATGTGCAGGAGGTGCTATCGCGGGGGATATGGAGGGTCTGATGGGGGCCATCTCAAGAACGTAGCTCACGTATGAGCACTGGCGACAATGGCGGCGGCAGTGGGCAGTTCGCTGGCGATGCTGGGATCATCGAGGGCAAACGTACGGTGGTAGACCTTACGACCACGCGGAACGCGGTCTTGCAACTGTGGGAACGGTGATGTATATAACACTTCGCAACTGCAGGACAGAGATCTTTCAGAGTCAGTCGCACGTTACCCACGCTGTAGTTGATGCCAGAGTGACCGACTGGTTCTCCGGACATGTAAATGGCTTCGCCACTCATGATGATGTACCTACCTTACATGACTCTCCCGATCAGCATGGGTGGTGTTTACACAATTGGAAGGCGCTGTTTATGCCCCCGAGACTGCCATTAACCGTTCTAGCGCCGGCCACTGCCGCTCGCACCTCTATAACTTCATTTTGCGGTCTGGCCCAGGACATGCGGATCAACTGTTCTGGTCCAAAGTGATGCCCGGGGACAAGGGCCCCGAGATGCAGCGCGTCCGGTGGCACCTGTCCAACAGCAAAGCGCACTACGTCCTGATGATCGAGAGCTCACTCCACTCTCCCTCACCAACGTGCGCCGCTGCTCAGATTGAGAAGTCACCATGAGGAAGTGGGGGGTTGGGAGCAATGGTGACCGCTTGTCAATGGCTACGTCTAATCTCAGTGGTCCTTGTGACCAGGTGATGGCGGACGCCGGAGCTACGAGCGTACATTTCTGATTTCTGTATGGCAGCGTTCAAGTGTTTGTGATGCGGAGCGCCGAATCAATCGACATTCTACTCCCTCCTCGCAGCAATGATGACATGTCCCAAAGCACCCTCGGCCCAAGCAGCAACAGTCATCAGCGTTGTCATGTTCCGTTTTCGACATACTTCCATTGATACGTCCTCGACCCATGCCGTGGCCATTTCCCTGAGCCAATGGCCCGGCCACGACTGCGAGGCGGTCGGCTGTGGCATCAGCGATCCACGTACTGGCCGCGAGGATCGGACAGTAGCAGATGCCGTACTACACCGCAAGCGAGTCTCTCACTTTTACGACAACGCAATGATAGCGGCCTCGGAGACATTCCAACCAGATCCCCAAGATGCGTTGAGTCAGTCAGGACGGCGCCGCTCCGGAAGGTATGTAGGTATCGCTGATGCAATAATATGTCACGGCTGCAGTCTTACGAGAACGTGGAGATAGAACAGCCGGAAGCAGAGAGTCACGACCTGAGAGCTACCATCGGCATCAAGACCAAGCGGATCAGTGCAGCCCGAGAAGCAGTCATCGGCAGTACTCTCAAAGGACTCGGCAGCATGCTCGTTGAAAAAGCCCTGTGCCTGGCTGAAGCGGGAGCAGCCCATCATCACATACGCAAAGAGCTCTTTGCCCAGGGCAACTGCCCTGCAAGCATAGGTGAGCGGACACACCATTGCACACGCACTGTCACCGAGCACCCAACGGAAAATGATAGCGGGCGGCACTGATTTAATTCACCTCCCGTCGGATCAAGGCGCCGCGTCTTACATCCGCAGGAAAACTTGCAGCAGATGGATGACCGACTGCGGCACGCGGAGAAGATGCCGGCATAGAGGTGACGACGCACTCCAAAGGCGAGCTCAGACACCCGAATGCAGTGCTCTGGTACTTACACACGCTCCACGAGGCACCGAGCCGACGGCAGCGAGCTGATGGGTGCGCAGCGAACGACTTCGTGATGAGGACTGTGTCGAGCAAGGCAAGGGCGTAAGAGCAGGCTGCGGACGCGCTGCATGGCCTGGAGAGGCGTATGAGAGAAGTGATCTTATCGAGACATCCGATATGCGAGTCTCTATTTTGAAGAGACTGCCCGGCGATATCTACAACGTCCCACCCCCTGATTCCGCAACAACGCTCAGCACAGCCCAGTCACAAGTGGGCCACGGCTTGAGAAGCGTGCAGCCTGCAGCTCTTACGGCGGCTCCTGATCCACGAACAACGCCTCTTGCGTACGTTGCTCACTGGAGGACACTACTCCGTTGCCGGATATGCCCAGGTGCTCACACCATGCACAATATGCCAACCAGTTTTGCGAAATGTACAGGACAGCTCCGGTCCTCAAGCCCCTGGACGGACCGCAGTTCTTTGATCACTCGCTCGCTATCCTCGGTCGTGAATGGCATAGAGAACGCGAGAACTCCTTCGAGCAGTGCTACCATCTAACTATGCGACACGGCGGTGCACTTCCACCAGCTACATGTGCTTGAGATTGTGGATGGCCTGTTGGAGTCGACTTTGTCGGGATCCGGAGCGAGGTGCTGAGCTTCGAGATGTTGCAGAACGATACGGACGGTGGACGAGAAGCGGCGTGTAGGCATCAGAAAGTCGCGGTGGCCCCGGGAGTATCATGTCCGCCGTGAGACGAGCAATATCGCCTGGAGCGTGCCCATGACATGATCGTGCGTCTCGTTCTTGTCCAGGTCCCTGTTCGTACATGTAGGGACGCGCTTGCCAATCGATCACCAGGTCGCAGCCTTGGCAGCATTGGACTTTCGCCTTCGTTTCCCGAAGCTCCCATCTGCAGCTCAACCACCACATCTGGCACGTTTCTCCTCACGCTGCGGACGTCAACGTATACCTCGGCCAGCTCACAGCTCAGTCACGGATAAGGCATGCCGCGAGTCGCCGATTGCACGGCTCAATAGTCCAAGAAAGATTCTTCTCCGACTCCTCTTGGTTGAGGGGCCGAACACTTCCGACAAGCAGCAGTGTTGTACGACATGGGATCCACGCACAGGTAGGGAGACGATGTACATCGTCGGACGCACTGGATCGAGTGAGCGAAGATCGCTCATCAAACTTGACCTTCACTGGCCGCCTCTGACCTGTAGATCACCTGCCCCCACGACGCCGAAGGACTGAAACTAGACATCAAGCACAGCGACTGCTTGGACCCACTGGAGCAGCGTGCACGCTACGCTGGGAAATCCGACAACAAGGAGGCGCCGGGCGGCAGTTGTGCAAAGAATGGGAAGTGACGCTGGTACAAGTCGCGGCGAGCGCGCCGGCAGAAGACCGTCCTGGTGACGATGCTATCCCGGAGCTGCGCCACGGTCTGACTGGGCCGCTGCCACGCAGCAAGTCGCCGCCTACGACGCCGTAGCCAACTTCAATGCCTCTTCGGTGGCGGCAGACAGCCGATAAGATCAGCGATCGCCATGACGACTCCAAGAGCGGACGCCAAATGAACGTCCTTTTCGCCGCCGGGAGCTACGACTCGGCTACTTCACTGGCTTTACAGCTGCTCACAGCAATGGCAAGACTCGTGCTTTTTCGCCATCACTCGATCATCTGTAGCCTGGTATCCGGCAAGCTGGTCTCTCCTCCACAGACGGCTTCCTGCGCGGGAGATGACGGTTCAACGTGACGGAGCATTTGTAAAGCTACGTCAGGTTCACACGCACCTGCGAATCGACTGCGCGACAGGGCGGCCAGATGAAACCGGACGGTGACGGCGGTCCAGGGAGCTGGCCTCTCTATACAACGGCATTCCAGGGACGCGGTACCGCCGTATCTACTGCGTAGACGGCTGCTCTAGGCCTCCGCACTTCTTCGTGGGCGGCGACATTAGTCCTGTTGTGCGGGCGCAAATCAAGACCCATCAGGTCTCGGCGGTCTGGAGAGCTGGTCTCTTCGTAAAGCGGCCTCCTGCGGGAGACCGGACCGCCGCAGGGCTACCTACCCATTGGTCTGAGGTGGCCCTGAAAGTGCCTTTGCAAGGCCCTATCGTTTGCGGGCCTGGCCGCAAATCAAACCTCACCAGATTGCGGCGGTCTGGAGAGCTGATTTCTCCGTAAAGCGGCCTCCTACGGGAGGTCGGACCGCCGGCGGACTTCGTGCTCACGCGTCTGGGTACGTACCTGGGAGGCTACCACGACATGGAGAGTAGCCTTGGCTCCTGGAGCGACCTTCGCAAGGTGCTCTTGTTTGCAGGTCTGGCCGCAAATCAAGCCTCCCCAGGATTCGGCGGTCTGAAGAGCTGGTCTTCCTGTAGAGCGATCCCCCGTGGGAGGCAGGACCGCCGCTGGTCCCATGGAGAACGCCCATTACTCAACCCAGCAGAGTCTGTGGACGACTCCTGGATTCGATTTGCTTTACCGGATCGAGGGAGACACCTCCGCAAGCCAGCGTCTACGAGAGCGACACACAGAGCTTGCACACTCTATGGTCTGCCACCGCATCGGCCGCTCAATCGAGAATTGGATGTGAAGTTTGAGCCTACAGCTTTGGCATCGGGTTGCCTGCGCTCAGCATACTCTGCAAGCAGCAGAGCTTGCAGCGCTGCGACGGGCCAAGCTATCGCCGATCATTGCCTTCGGGTACCTTTACCACACCCTGTCCATGATACATTATGCGTTCGCCACGCTTACGCACTACGTCTTCAAGTACCAACCACAGGTAGCTGTCCCTCGACCGGCCACCTTCGATTTCTCCGTGTCCTCCGACGCTAGTAGCACCCGGCACTCTGCTACTTCTGGAACTGCGAATGGGCAGCCGCACGATTTACGTGACTGCTTGATGGAAACACTAGCTGCGGTTTGACTGATCACGGGGCTATGCTCTGTCAGGAAGGGAACGCTGTAGGTAGACAGCATTGGCTATTCGGGAAGGCTACAAGGCGTACTGGACGGCCATGGGGCAGGCGCTCGGCGTTCTCCCGTCAGTCACATGTACGTAGAGAGCAGATGAGATGCCTGACCGTGCCAGTTACACTGCAGAGCAGAGGTTTGGCGGAGGCCGAGAACAACTGGCACTAGCCAAGCCCATGGCCTTCTGCCGTCAAGGACATATATGGTTGCACCCAAGTCATCACTGGAGCGCTACTACATGTACGGGAAGCGGCTTCTCGGCTCCTCAGAGTTCTGCCACATGTATCACCCATGGCAACCCACGCACGCCAGGTCTTTCTGCACGCCTGCAGCTCGCGCCGTCTTGTCCACGTGCGAGTCTCTTCTGTCCCTGATGGTACATCTCCATACGGCGTCGTCCTCGCGTATGCCGAGGCTCGCGTCTCGCCGTCGATGCCTGGTGACGAGCGGAGCAGAAGACGCGGGTGCCTCGCGCTAGCGCGTCTTGCATGACCAAAAGCCCACTTCGATTCCACTCTTCCTCTTCCTTCCTCCGCCGCACCTCTGGGACGCTCATCTGCTGTAGTGCTTCACTCATCGACACCTGAGTAGGAGTGGTCCCAGGGGTCGGCCCAAGGCTCTGGAGTCGACCAGGACTACCTATCCTGGCGGTAGGTTCATGCCGCTCACTACTTGCATCTTCACTGCTGACACGCGTGGTAGATTTCGAGGGTGTGCTGCCATTCGGCTGGCTGGTGAGTCTGCCTGGCCAAGGACGTGGGATGAGCAACGAGCTGACTGCGTGCCAGGTCGATGGGAAGTCGCGACTGGGAGCGGTGTTTGGTTCGACCGGAGAGACGAAGGAGATGCAGTATCGTGGTAAGCCACACTCACCATGCCCATGTTCAGCGACTCTTCGCTGACACTTTTGCAGGCGGCGAGCTTCTGCTGCTTCGGCAACGGTTGAGGGGCCAGGGTGCGCGAGGTCACGGATATCTGCCCGTGGCTTACGCCCCTGGAAAGCTCATGTCCAGGGGCAGCGCCCTGGCCCGCCACAACGCTGGATTTGGGAGATCTCGAGTCCGCTCGCCCACTGGCCATGCCGCTTCACTAATCGACGGTAGGCCGGTGGGCGGGAACGGCAACATCATGCTGCGCCCCGTTTCTCTGCTCCGTTCCGCCCACTCACTGGCCATGCCGCTTCACTAATCGACGGTAGGTCAGTGAGTGGGCAGAGCGAAATATTTACACGATTCACGCAGGAGGGGGTGCGACTTCCGCATCCCCGACATGTACGAAGTGCCGTTCGTCGAGATCAAGATGGAGGAACTCACCGCCGACGCGCTTGCCGGCAGCAAAGTTGGGCAGCGCTGGCAGCGTGTCCCGTCCGAAGAAGCTGCTCTATCTTGTGAGCTCATTCGAGCCTCCTCGAGCGTCCTCATCTCCGACTGACACGAAAGAGCAGGGCTGATGGACGTGAGCGTGGCCACCTCTCGCAGCGGGACCGCGGCACCCCGCAGCAGGTTGAGCATGACCAGCGCTTCTACCAGGAGATGTGGAAGCTGCCAACGATGCGGATCGTACAGCACACATCACACATCACACAGTGCCAAACACAGGTCTTCGGCCTGCTCGTCAGCTCCGCGAATCTGAGCTTCGACACCCACCGGGCACATCTTCCTCGGCCAGCGAAGGGCGAGGTCATTCACCTCGGCAACATCGAGGGGGGGCGGAGGCGAAGATGGAGGATACGCTCGCGGTGGAGGCGGTGGCGCAGATAGTTTTTGTGAATCCGTCGTCGACCTGAGCTGCTGCCATATCCCATCTCTTCCGCATGTTCCTCGCTTGTGCATGTAGGCAACGCCGACACTGTCCCGCTTGCATGCAGTGGTTGTCCTCCTTTCCAAGCCGTGTGTCACCAGCCGTTTGCGCTGCTGCTCTAGCCGATCGACGCGGCCTTGGCGTGCTCCGCGATGAAGTGTTGTAGGTTCCGCTCCGCTTGAACTGCCGACTTGAATCACAACCACACACAGACAACCGTCCACGATCCTCGCCCAGACTCGTATCTTTGTGCATTGTCTTCGACCTCAACACACTCGAATTCACCCGCTCGACCCTCCCGTCCTGCACCAGCGCGTCCGCCATCCCACTCCCTCCTCACCGAGCATCACCGCCATGTCGCTTTACACCATCGCAGGAGCCCGCACGCCGCTGATGGGAGCAGCAAAGGCCGGCATCGCGCTCCTGGCCATGCGCTCGTCGACCACGACGGCTCCGGCGGCAGCGCATGCGCGCCGAGCACACCACCGCATCAGCGAGATGCTCCTCTCCACGCCCTCGTCGCGCCAGGACTCGCGCTCCCTCCTCTCTCGCCTCCCCTCGCCGGCGCCGTTCGCGCGCCAACACTCCACCAAGACGCGCCCAGAGCGCCGAGAGCGCATGGACGCCGCGACGGCGAGGCACTGGAGCGTGCCGCGTCCCGAGACCATGGCGGAGCGCGTCGACCGGCGCTTGACGCGCAAGATGCACATCATGATCGGCTGCTACGGCGGGATCTTGGTGGGCATCATCTCGCTGTACGTGATCCTCGGCGACGACGGTGAGGGGCCCGGGGACAACCGGCGCTGATCGCGCGCACGCAAGAGGTGCGGCATCGCATGCTCGACAGGGGCTGGGTGCACGTACCTGGCGTTGGAGAGAAGAGAGGGTGGCTTCGGGTTATGACCCGAGTCTCAGTCAAGAACACGTGCGCGCGTGAAGGCCGTTCACCAACACCGCCGTCATCTCCCGCGCATCCCGGCGCGCTGCGGACAATGGAGTGACATACTCGAGGCGGGCCCCAGAGCACATCGCCGAGGAGGAAGCAACAGCTGCTGGGAGATATTGATGGGGAAGGGGGTCATGCTCGCCTCGCGCCAGCGGTGGGCTACACACACGCTGGGCTTGGCAAACAGAGCGCGAAGGTGGGCTGCTAAGCTCTTCACCAAGAGTGGGCAGGATTTGCGTTGCAGGGAAGTGGAGCTTATGAATGCGACAATCTCCTCACGCCGGCGGCGGAGATAAAGAGCTGGGCTGGGTGAAGGGGCTTGGCGAACGGGCCTCTCAGCTCTTCGTCAGGGTGTTAGAGGTGGTGAAAGAGGACTCGAGCGACATGCAGCCTACCTTGCGCCAGCGCTCGACATGGCCAATGCGGGCCGCGGCCCATGAACGCAGGGCCTACCTTGGTCTCCAAGGCCTTCAGACGAGTCTCCACAGCAGCATGATGACTGGCGGGCCTCGGGCACGCCGCATCAGCAACCTGCAGCTCAGCAGGGCGGTCCAACTTTCCAACTCTTCTCGCCAGCGCAGTTGATGTGTCCGGCGAGGAACACCAGGATTCCTGAGCGCGCGGCGGCCCTTCAATCTTCTTCTACTCATCGTGCGAAAATCAGGGTATATTCGACGGAAACTCTGAGGTTGGCTTGCTGGGCCAAGGCCGGCCAGTGCGGTGGGCGGAGACATCGCGAGGGAAGCTGGCAGAGACGCCTGATAAGCTCGCCATATTGTTGAAGTACGACGGTCGGACGAGACGAAGCAAGGGTGTGCACGAGCAAGGAATGTGCAGTGTGAGTCTATTCGAACATCAGCCATCTCGGTCACCGAAGTCCAGGCATGATGCACCGTATACCTGGTCCAGCTCCGGGGCATGTATCTGACGTGACGATGGACATTCCGGAGATCCTGAGGTCCGAGGAGAAGAGATGCAAGCCCGGCAAGCCCGGCCGTGAGGAGAGCCGCCTGCCCGGTTTGCGCATCTTGGCAAACCACCCGGAGATCCGAGCCAATAAATCGCATGTTGAAGGCGATCCATTGGTTGGCCATGGCAAGCGAGAGGTAATTGCCGGCATCCTGGCCGGACATGGTCTTGCCTCTGGCGCCCTCAATGCTGCTTCCGGATCTCGGGCAGATTTCGGGACAAGGCAGCACGCTGTGCGCCGCAGCCGTGACGACTTGGCAAAGGCATGCACCACATACGTGCGACGCCTTGATCCAGCCCGCCCATCATGGGATGCTGGTCTTCGCCATCGATGGCATGGTCTTGGAGCCTCAGGCATCATCTTGTCACGCTGGTAGGCATGCCGACAACGACGGTGCGACAGGCGTCGAAGGCCGCAGTCGCGTTGGAGCACCTTCCCGTCCTCAAAGCAGAGAAGACCCCAGCCACCTGATGTTCCGCCGATTGGGCTGTGGCCTTGGCGCTCCCCAGAGGATGAGGTGCTCGGCGAAGGCGGCAAGCCCTCGCCACACGTGTTGTACCCCAACAGCCGCCTCTTCTTCAGTTTGAGCCTGACGGATGGTCGCTGTTCTCTACCCTCGGCTTGCTGTCGCCACATCGGTGTTCACATCCGCCCATGTTCCTGCTCCTCCGCGCCGGCGCGGTTGGGCATTGTGGCGTGCCGCTTTCCGAGTGAGCGGAAGTCATTACTCACGCAGGTGATTGTGTGTAGAAGCGCTGTGTGATGGTGATGGAGACTGCGGAGGTCGCCGTCGCCGCCATGGCGGAACCGATGGTGGCCGACCGGCAAAGTTTGCTGCGCGCTCAAGGACATCAGCAGCGCCAGCGAACTCAGCGCAGCCCGGGTATCTTCTGAAGCATCATCAGAAGCTTGAGTGAGTGCGTAGAGTGCTCTGAGACGTGATCAGCACCTCGTCGTCGCCGCAGGTGATGGTGTGGGCGCGGAGATGCCGAAGCGGAACTGAAGGCTACAGCGGCGCCGCGAGCTCGCCTACTCCGCGTCAGCGCACCAGACTCATTGGTCCGGGCATGACGATGAGCTGAAGATGCTCGCTATCATCGCTACCATCGCTGCCACTGTCGTGGCGCGGAAGATGTGCTGGGAGGGGAAGGGAGTGGGGACATCGCAGCGTGGGAGCCCTTGGCTCAACCACGTCCGGATGGGGGTATAGGCTCTTTCAACGCCGATGGCGGATGCTATTATGATGGTGGAGGAGGCGCGGAAGGTGCTGTCGACGCTGTGCGAGGAAGGAGGTGGTGTGGACGACATGGTGGAGGAAGTCGCCGGCGCTGGGCAAGCACCATTGAAGCCGCGCCAAGAGTCCCGCAGGGATTAGCTTCACGCTATTCCACTCTCTTTCGACGTCCCAAGCTCCAGCAGCCGCGCCCGAGGCCGCGACAATCTTCATGGACCAGATCACGAGCCGCGCGCTTCAAGTACGTCGCCGTCACTTCCTCCAGCAGTGTACGTCGCCGTCACCTCCGCCAGCAGTCTCAAGGCCGAATTGCGAGCCTTATGAGCCTACACAGCACGTGAACGCCGAGGAGCTTGACAGCCGCGAGCCCGTAAGGGGAGGGACAGCACATGCCAGCGGTATTCGGTCGAGCCCACGCGGCCGGAAAGTGACTGGCACAGGCGCGGCACAAGCCAGAGGCAGTGAAAGCAGCCCTCATACCGAGCAAGAAGATTGAGTGAAGTGCAGACCACGGCTGGCCTCCTACGCATGAGCAGAGCGACAGCGGATGCGCTGGCGGCGTCGCGGCGAGCACGAGGCACATATGGCATGGAGAACCGGGCTGCATCCATGTATGATGTTCCACAAGTCCACGGCAGCTATTCCCAAGTACAAGTTCAGTGGGTTATTGAGGGGGCCCGGGTATACAGAGCAGCATGGTCAGCAAGGCATTTTGCCGTAGGATCATGAAGACGTCAGAGCTTCGACGATGGCGAGACTGCGAGAGCACAACGGCAACCCCGAGCAAGGTATTGAACCAAATACTTTACGAGCAAGAGCACTGCGGAAACGCTTGGGCAGGCTCATGTGTAGAGACTGCCACGGCGTTTGAAGCAGCTGAAGGCCTATTGCTCAGATTTAGCCGATCATGCGACCATTCTTCGAGCTGAAGTCGAAGGTCTCGAATTGAGAAACTCCCGTGGTCATGGTCGTTTTGCATGCAAAGCTCTGCTCAACGTTCCGTTCATGGCGGACGGCTGTATCGCTTACGTGGCTCTCCTCTGATCTGTAGCTTCTCTCCACTTACCGGCTGCTCATGTCCCAACCCTGCCATGCCTCTTGTAAGCACGTCTACCACCCTATGTACAGCTGCTGTTGTGCAGGACGTCATTGGCGAAACAGCGTCTACATGTGTAGGCAGGATGTATCTTCGTCTGCACATCGAGCTGGCCTCTGCTCCGGCGGTGCCCACGATCTGCGAGGCACCGATTAGCCTGCGTCAAGAAGCATTTCACGGGTGAGAGTGATAGTACGTGCTCAAGGAGGAGATCGCATCAGGGAACACTACCAGTACGAGTCGTTCTTCTGACGATCGGACTTATTTCCTGCATTTCTCCTCCCCCGGTGGCTGGAGAAAAGCTGACGCTGGAAAGGCCGTGTCCGCTCATATCGCGCCGTCTATTGCACCTCACCACCACACATTCGCTTGAGCTGCACGACCGTGACACAGTCCTGTCGGCATCACAATGGTATGAAGTGAGTGGCTCACGAGCTGACAAGGCCGACAACCTTGCCGTGCTTACCTGTCGAGGGGCAAGGCCATGGATCAGTAGCAAAAGCCAGTGACAGCGCAAATTGGCTGCACGGTTGATCGACAGAAGTCGCTGCTCATCACTCCATTTGATCGCTTGCGGGTACTCGAGTTCGAACCACCACCATAGCGCGGATCAAAACACCACGCCGAACGGCACAACCTCACCCATGACGAGCACAAATACAACAGTGAAAGGCTGCAAAAGATATGCAGTAATCAAGGACCGCGGATGGAGACAGTATCTCATGTTACCATCGAAGAGAGATTGCCATTGCCAATGCCGCCGCCGCTGCCAAAGCGCCACTACGGCTTACCTTTGCAGTGTGGTTGTTGATCTGACTGTTTTCGGGGTACAAGTCGCGCCTAATTGATATAGTGTTCCTTGATCAGCCGACATAGGGCCGTCAACAAACTGCCAGCCCCAATACTCGACCCTCACTGCCCCTCTCCCGACTACCGATCAAATCCTTTCCAGGACTGCCGAATTCCAGCAAGCATCTCGATCGTGATCGCAGACCTGTCTTTGGAGGCTGCTACGATGAACATAGTCGCTTCGCATTTCTAGAACACACATCAGCATTGCAGCTGGAAGTTGGGGCTTCACGTCTACCGCCGTCCCCTGGTCGAACTTCATGACGCACTGCCAGGCCCTCTACGCCATCGTCGAAGACAATTGCAGTGGTGACTTGTCACAGACCGTATGTCAATTGCCAGGAGAGTACGTTCACCATGTGTACCAACGCAATTCCGTCTCCCAATCGAAAGTCTCCCACGGTCGGCAGCGAAGAGCTCCGGCTATCGTCTCGGATCGATAATGCAACATTTCATGCTCATGAACCATTTGAAGTCCCACACCGCCATCTTCGATACCTTTCTGCTTGCTACCTCCATACGCCGCCCTCCTTGACGCTGCCGTTGCTGGCCAGACCAAGCACCCCGTTTGTCCCCGTGATGCTGCAGCTCCATTACATCACTACACCTTACCCGGTTGGCAAGCATGCTACCGTCATAGCTACCCGCTGACCCTCTCGCCGACACGCCGCGAAGACGCTAGCACGGACCACGCCAGAAGGGACAAAAATTGACGCCAGACCTGAGCTCACTCTGACTTCCTTTCTCTTTTTTCATACTTGGTTTGTCCTCCACTTTGCCCCCTCCCACTTCTCAACATCGAGCTGACATCTTCACAGTGGCGCGCGAGGGCTTCTGTACAGCACGTCACCGTCAGGGTGTTCGCTGCTCACGCATGGCGACACCACCGTCTTCATCCCGGCCCATCGCACAGCGGGCAGCCCATTGCACAGCGGGCCAAGGGTCACGGTCGTCGCCATTGTAGATCGAGCCGGAGGCGTCCGTGATCGTGTCAATGGTGGCGGTGGCACAATTTTTTATCCCCAAAACCCACTCTTTCATCAGTGACCTTGCTCTGGCATGATCTTGGAGAAGGCGAGCAAGTCCAGTGGCAGCTATTGTGAGCTTGCGGTACGTGTCGATTTCGCCAGTGAACGCCGCAACGGCAACATCATATCTTCTCAACGAGAGGTCGCTGCCCACTGACGTGCTGATGCAACGGAGCTCAGTCTCACCGCCAGCGGATACGAGCGAACAAGCTCCATCGCCGCTGCTCGTGCCTCAGCACCGCGGTTCATGCTCTGTACGTCAGGACACAATGTGCTCAGTGGTGCGCCCTCTTGTATCTGCAGAGGAGTCGATTCTTCTTCGCCACCCTTGGGATCTCTGGCTGACGCTCTTCCTTCGCCAGCAACATGAGCACAGAGAGCTTCGCTTTCTGCCAGGAGAGGACACCAAACATCTTGAAACTCACCCGAACACTGATCTACATGACCATCAAGAGACCGCATCAGCATGTCAAGGTCGCTGGACGACCAGCGGGCTCAAAACAGCTGGTCTTCCTGAGGGGCAGCGTTGAAATGAGGGAAAGCGGCACCAGATTTGAAGAGCCGCGATGGCCCAGATGACCTTGAGAAGGATGTGGTCAACACTGATCTGGTGAACGACATTGCTCGGACTGTATGCTGGTAAGGGTCACGACATGGTTGGCAAGCGGACGCACCAGGTCTTGCGCAGACGCATGATACCTGCACCCATGAGCGGCACCTTACTCCAGCCAGGGAGGGTGAAACGTGGGTGGTTGCATACGAATGCATGGGGGGGATCCCCTTACTCTGCTCCACTGGTGGACTATCGTCTACTCCGGGTGATCCGGTCCTGCCTCCAACTTGCATCCCTGCACACAGTGACTCATGAAGGCCCCTTCCACTACCTGCACCATGCATTACTTGCGCTGAGACCCCTGTGAAGCAGCCAACTACAGCAGCTCTTGCTATACCCAATAAGTGCTGTCGGACGGTCGGCCTACGTTGCATCCCTTGTAAAATATCGTCCACCTCCCAGACGAAGGAGTAGACTCAGCCGCACTTCCAGAGCGACAGAACCAGTGCAGCGACAAGGCTCCGGGACATCTTAACTACTGGCTAGGCGTGGCCCGCATCGGACGACTGGCGCATTCCGAACCGTTTGCGCGGCACCACTGCGTGCCCCCGAGGATCCGTGGACTGCGACAGGACGACCAATCGGCAAGTACACGGCCTCTCCTCCATCTGCAGTGCTTGAGCCCAGCGAAGGGCCAAGTCACAAGCTCCCTTTGTAGATACCCTTCTGGCTAGACGCAGGGCCATCGGTGATACGGCCTGCATTATCCGCATGCAGAGCGACGAAGCAGGGCCTAGGCGACACCATCTCCTTGGAAGCAGCGTACTCCGAGGAAATGGCAGCGTCCCGACTCGCGCGCTCCAGCATCGCGATCGAACGGCAAGTCTCGGTATACGGCGGCGGCAATGCGTGTACAATCCCCACGCATAGTGGCGTGACTGGCAGGACGTTTCAGTCGACGTAAAAGCTCTCGAGTGTGCGACGCGTTGATTCGGTGCCGTCCGGACAATCACAGCAACAGAACTTGGTCTTTACTAGGCACATCATGCATCATTCGCTCACAGCACCAGGTTGCAATCGTACGGCTGCCCATCTTCAGCGGATGGAAGCCACCTCTTCGCCGAGGTCATGGGCGGGTGGGAATGCGAGCGCGTCGGACTAACGAAAGTCGTCAGAGACATCTTGGTCATGAAGGAGAAGAGTTCGGGGTTTTGCAGAGGCGGTATCAACGGCACAGAACAAGTATACCTCTACACCCAAGTTCCAATCCTGGAAGGCGTGAGATTTTGATGTCTTCCCACTTACCACGAACCGAGACTACACCATGTGGAAGACATCTCCAGCTCGAAGGTGGATGGTCCTATGACCATCAGCGGATATTTCAACATCAGGGTTGTCGTCGTGGATGTCGCTGGCGTCCAAGTGTCTCCTACCGATAATCTCACTGCCCATGTCGTTTTCGTCGCAGTCATCGTGGCCCATGCTGTCCGCATTGTACTCATTGTATTCTATGCCTTGGTTAGCATCGTCGAAGTACTCTGGCCCGAATGCCGCTCCATACCTGCCATCCCAGCCTGGACTGGAGCCTCCGTCGAAATGGAGTCGGAGAGACCGTCAACCGGCTGCTGTGTTGCAAAAGCGTCCTAGGCAGCCGTTCAAGGGTTGGAAGCCCTGCGGATGCGACGCTTGGCACAGACAGCATATGATCTAGCTGGCGTTGTCCCACTCGTGCATCTGGTAGATCTCGACTTGAAAGAGCGCGACGTCATCATCCATGTCGCGGTAAGTGGTCGCTTGCTGGGCCAGCAGCTCGTCTGCATCTGGAAGCACATAGTTGTCAGTAGTGCCGTTCTCATCGCCGGACAAAATTCACGCCATTGATAGTGTAGTAGAGATCACGTACCTGCTCTGCCTCCTCGCGGTCACGGCGAAGGCTCTCGAGGTCGTGGTTTGTCCAATCATACTGGTCTGCTGGCCTGTAATCCATGATGGAGACGATCTGAGGTGCAGATGACTCGACGTTGTCGATGGAGGGTTGCCGAGCTGTGAATTCTGCCATCCCTAGTGCCGCCACGGCTGGCATGCTTTCTTCGCGTTCGCTCAGTGCTGATTCCGTGGTGATCGGACGATTCGGCATTGAGAGTGGTGAGGACGTTGATGGAGAGGAGCCGTCGAAGTTGAGCTGGCGGAAGGGTAACGACATCGTGTTCGCGTGGGTGATCTTGTAGCCAAGCGCAGTGGGCTTTGTAAGGAAAATGATGCTTGAGTGGAGAATTGGCGTTTTTCTTCTGGCGTGCAGAAGAGAGTTCGTATGCCGATGGGGTGAAGAATGTCGCCAGTCAGTAGCGAAGCGAAGCATACAGCTGTTAGCGGGGGGTTGTGACTCGGGACAACCAAGCCCGGGTGGGCTGATTGTTCCCTTGTCTCACAAATCATTGTTGTGGCCTTCGTGAGCCACCAAACACTCTACATCCCGTGTCAAAGGGCTTGTCGGAGTCAGCTATGGTAGATGTCTCGAGTATTATGGCTTTTGTTAGGGAGCAAGTCAGTCATAGCTCAACCTCATGGTGTAAGACACACGTCTTAAGGATGTTTCCACGGTCATGTCTGGAGAAGTGTCGCTAGGGGCCATACAAAGCTTGCTCTATTGGTTAGCTTGACACGCTTTGATCACCACTACTGTTTGGCGCTTCCTCTCGCTTTTGCTCTCCATCTCCAACAAATTCAGCTCCAGTCGCATGTATATGCGGATCGACGTCAGCGTTGGCGATATAAGCCTAATGCGTCTTGCAGCGCGCCCTTGACGTTGGACGTTGCAAAGCGGCTGGCTACCGCGCTAAATCGATCTATAAGCGTGTGTAGATACTAGTTCTAGTCCCCTGATCTCCCAAAACACGACCATACCACGACGGGAGATACGTGACCATCCACGACACGCATCCATTTCGTAGGCCCTGAGCCGCTGCATCTCTCGAAAGACTCTCATCACCGATGGATGCAGTACTGAACATGCCGCCCAAGACTACGAGAAAACCCGTGTGAAGAGGAAGACGAAGGCGATCGTCGCACCGCAGCCGCCCTTCCGCATCATGGACCTCCCCCCGGAGATGCGACTGATCATCTACGAACACATCTTGCCCTCTGGCAAGTCATACACCTCCGTAGCCTTCGACGGAGCCAACCCGGAGCCGCCGCCGTCGATTTGCCGCGTCACATTTCTGCTCCGCAAGGAGAGCCTGCCAGTCTGGCGCGCAAGTAATGCGTTCGCACTCGACATGACCCACCCATACGAGAAGATCAACATCGACGCCATCAACGACTACCTGTACAGTGCGCAGGACACTGAGATGCATCATGTCAAAGATTTTACCCTCGCCGAGAATCTTCACATCCCGTCCTATTTCTCCGTTGAGAAGGATCTGCTTTATTGGACGTTCATCTCCCACTTCACGTCGTCGATGACGAATGTAACGTCCAAGCGGAGCAAAAGCGCTTTGCTCATGTCGTCCAGGACAAGAAGAGAGCGCTCGCTCTTATCGATCTCAAGATCAAGCTCTGTGTGACGATGCTGGAAGCGATGCTGGGGAGATCATTACACGGCGCAATCAACGTGCAGACACCGGACGTGCAGATGGGCTGGACCGAGGGGGACAAGTAGCTGCTTCGTCTGTAGTGACGGTGTGTGGTGCGTAGCGACGTATGAGATTGGAAGCGGAATGGACGGCTATAGGGCCACTGAGAGACATGGAGCTGGGGATACGAAAGACAAGTGTAGACGAGTAGAAGGCGTGATAGCACTGGGTTGAGGGCAGAGACCGCATAGTTGCGACGTCAGCACCGGATGTTCTCTCGCGACTGGTCCGCACTCAAGGTATCTTACTGCTCCTAGCATTCGAGTGACATCAGACAAAACCCTACCGCCTGGAGAATCAAATTACCCTGCTAGCGGTCGAGTAACTTCCCGCCTCGATTCTTATGCTCAACAGATCCGACCAACACCGCGAGATCTCTCCAGCTACTCGTCCTCTTATTCCTTCACTCAGGGTCGTGGGAGAGCATCCGCATATCTCCTCATTGCTCGCAGTGATGTCCACAATGCATCCTCCTCTGTCTTACTCATCCTGGCCATGCCGGGGAAGCCCACCGACGTGACGCCCCTGACCGCACTTCCCACCCACATCACCAGCAGATACTCAACGCTGCTGTGGTAGCCCTTCGCTGGGTAGCGTCCGTCCGGCGGAGCGTGCTCGACCCTCGTCTTTCGGACTTCGAAGCTCACCACCAGATGCTGCACGCATTTGAAGCCCTCAAAGCGCGGCGTCCAGCTTCCGGGGTTGTTCATGCTGCGCAGCCACTCGGTCTCGTGTCCGTACGCGGGCTTGCCCTGGACAAGCATCGTGACAGCATACGTATCATCGTCTTCAAGACCAATCCCATGATCCCGCTCTTCGGCGTGCATCAGCGCCTGCTGCCACACTGCGATCTGGCGGCAGTGAGTCAAAAGACTTGTGACTGCGAGACAGACGTTTGCCGGGAGCCTGGTGAGATCGTACCAGGTTATGATGTCGATAGCTCGGACGTTGGAAGCCGTCACGGCAAAAGCACGGAGTACAGGAGTCCGGAATGCCTGCTGACGAGGAGCATCTTCGCTAGCGAAATTCGCCATGGCCAGGCCGAACGCGTCGTCGAAGACCTTCTCGAGCTCGTAGAGCGCGCGCAACGACTTCATCATCGCATCTGCTTGCATCTCAAGAGTAGCAAGACCGCTCGGTGAAGATGCATTCAGACGCTGGTGCCAGAGAAAATCAGGGAACCCGATACGCATGGCTGCGTTGGCCGGCATGGCTGCATCGGACGGCTGGTTTGCAATGATTGCCTCAGCACCCGTATACCGCGGTCTGACGCTCCAGTCCAGTTGATATTGAGCTGGCTGCGACACCCCGGCGTTGTGGGCCTTGCTCAAAGCTGCGCGCGGCGTCCCATGATGAGTTCGCCAGGATCGCAGAGGGCCTATATGGATCTGCCGACGGCGTCAGATGAGCAAGAACTCGGTGGAAAACACTGCTTACAGTGTGGTAGAGCAGGGTGCACCTCGTCAAAGACGTGTACGAATGCGATGAGGTTATGCGAGTGCTAGTTAGACGTGCTGCATAGGTGCAAGGCGAAAGATGCTTGGAAATGGAGGATGTAGACTATAGAGCAGTCAGGTTTGTGGAGCACCCAAACGACGTGCGTTTACCATCTTCGCCAAGACATATAGCCGACGCGTGTAAGCGGAATGATGGGCGACACGGGGCGTGAAGACCACGTTATGGGCACACACAGGACAGTGGATCGAAGGACAATCACCACCTTGGCACATTGGAAGCAGGATGTGCATTATTGCCTTTCAAACAGTAGCGCACGCGAAGCTACCGGAACAGAGGAGATGACCATCGAAGGCCATCAATCGTCAACCCAGTCCCACAATAATCTGGCGCCAAATTTCTTCACCATCTGCTCGACAAGCTTCGCAGTCCGATCTTGCTCACCCCTGAGAGCGGTGCGCATCCTCACCTTCTTCTCCAGGTTCTCATCATCCGCCGCCATCTGCAACAGCTGTTGGGAGAGACCGGCGCAGTCCTTTCGAGACTCCATCAAGATCTCGATGTTGAATTGACGGGCTTCCAGCTTCTCGCGGTACGCGATGAGATCACTGACCAGGTTGTGGTACACCGAGTCCTCGTCCGCGTACTCCGTCAGGCCAAACGCCTCCTTGGCGCCAGCCGGCTGCGTGGCTTCCATCTTGCGTGCCAGATACTTCTCAGCCGCGGCGATCCAGCCCACGACCTTCTTGTCCACCGATTGCTCCCACAACTTCTTCCCGTACCGATCCTCCGCTGTCCCCTGTTCGACGCGCACCATCCGGACTTCCAGGCAAGCCTGCAGGTACCGCAAGAATAGACGGCCCTGGCCCTCGAACAGCAAGGCGAGCTTCTCGATACCGATCGCCTGGCTCTCGTACCCGTAGCGTGCGCTCCCATGTCTGACAACACTGTAGTCGTGATCGCTCGTCCAGTTGTCGAGGCCGCGCTGCTCCAGACTTGCCAGCTGGTGTCGCAGATAGGCTTCCTCGTGGAGGTACGTTTGCAACCGGGCCAGGACCTGGTGGAACGTGGTGGAGACCTGGGTGAACCAGGTCAAGATGTCGATAGTGCGGACTTCGCCCTGTGAGACGGCCTGGGCGTTGAGCAGATGTGCCTGGAAGGCCCTAAAGTCGACTGGCTGCGCCGTCTGGAACTGCTGCAGCGCAGTATCAAAGGCGCGACGGAGTGCTTGCTCGGTGCGGTAGTGCTCCCGAAGTATATCTCCAGCAGTGTCCTCGGCATGTTGGGCGGGTGAGCGTCGCGCCAGAGCGCGAGAAGGTGAGTATCTTCGGATGTCACGCGCTGGCGGTGGGTTGGGATTGGGCATGGCCGGCAGGAGATCCCGGAGGGAGTACGCCTCCTCGTCGCTCGACTCACTCTCGGGTTCGACAACTGGAGGGACGATCGGCAAGCGTTCCTCCAGACTGGTATTGAGGTAGAGGTTCGGTGTGCGACGAGGCGAAGTACGCAGGGAGCGAGTACGCGAGGCCGGCAAAGAGGACGTGTCACGTGCTTCAACAGCATCGAAGGCGTCTGCCATGACAGGGGAAGTATCTTGGTCCAGAATGTCAATCAGCTCTTGCAGCCGATGGATTGACATCGTGGGTGTTATACTCACGAAAGCTGGATCTTGATCTCAGGATCGCGAGATATCACACGATGTATCTGAGATGCATGTGTTAGAGCAATGTGTTGCAGCGAGCCTGTGAATCACGTGTAGTGAGTGCGACTTGCGTTGAACAAAGCTCGGCTGGCGCTGGAACAGGAGACGCGCTAGCGACTTCCTGCCACTTCCGGAAGGCATGTCACCGACAGAAGACGCCTTCTCTAACACCCGTGAAAAGCCCAGATCGCTATCGGTGGCGGAATAGGACCATCGTGATCGACGGCAACAAGGCGAGGTCGCCATGCGAAGAACTGGGAAAGCCGGAGGGGCCGCAGGAGACATCATCGAGTCTTTGCTTCATTCCTGAACCTAGGTCATGCACCTGTACAAAAGCAGGAACATCATCCGTATACCGGAGCGGCGCTGGCAGAGGAGGCAACTATGTCTTTTGTTGGCCAGACTGGCCGTGGGAGAGCACCAGCTAGACAAGCCGGCATTGCCGGCTGTGGATGATCACCTCTTCAACCACTGAATGCTTCGAGTGATTTTGGCACGGCTGGTGGTCCAGCCTTCTGCGCATGATGCGCTGGAAGCATCCGCTTCAATACGAGCAGATGTACTGGCGATGTGATTGGCGAGAGGTCCCGGCCACCGCGGTCAACAAAGTGCTTGCTTCACCACTCTCGCTTGGCGATTTGGATCGCCAAGCTCTCAGATCATACGCTCATTCTCCGCAGCCTGTTCCATGGTCCCCATCATCCGACCAGTACCCTTCGAAATCAGCCGCACCGGAGAGGTACTGATGATCGTTATCACCGTCCGGCTGGAGCTGCAATGTGCTCGACGGGGGTGTGGGCCCGGTATGCAGCATACTGGGATCTCATATTGCATTGGAAATCAACGTTGTGCCGCTCTTCGTCTGCTGCGGCGGCGTTTCTGCCTACTATGCGCACCGAACAACACATCGAGTAAGTGAAGGTCCATTCACTCGCGGCCAGCAGTTCGGCCGGTTCGAGTATCAATCAAGATGGTACACTGCGAGGGCAAATGTAGTTGCCCCGGCGACACCCTCCAAGAATGGCCCGGGACCTTGACGAGCCTCGCGAGATGCACTACCCACTCAGCAATCCTCTTCCAGCAGTGATAGCCAGCACGGCTCGACGTGAAGCGGTAAAAGATGAGGATGGAAGTGGCCGTAAGCTGTCTTCGTCCGCCGCCGGACGGCACCAAGCATGAAGAGCACGCAAAGGCATCGTCTTGCCGCCGATCAATTGCACCAGCGTCCAGCAGACTACTGACGCAACATGGCAGTATCCAACGATCATCCATGCACTCGGCCAGGCTGCACCACTGAAATGCAGCTCCAATGTGATATAACTGTGTCACTAGCATGAAAGCGGACGGACAAGTCGGCGACCATGACAACGACGTGGCTGCGAGCGAGGAGATCCTGGTGCGCGCTGGCAATGGGTGAGCACAATCGTGGCGGGCGAGCGGTGGATCGGCGATCCTCGATAAAATCTCTAGCGGTCATGTAGCTGGCCAGCTCGGGGGAAAGCCTAGGGGAACGCATTCGGGCTGCCCGAGAGGCTTCTTTCAGTTGAGTAGGAAGCTGCAGGCGTCATTAATGCCATGCGACCCAAGGCACTATGGAGGAAAAGGGTGGCATGGATACTTGTAGTATTGTTGTCCTGTGGAGGCACCAAATGCCTTCGTTGGGCGCAGCGATCTGCACCGATGATCTGAACAGGACGATCTCTTCAGCAGATGCGGCCGGTGCTGAAGCGAAAAAACGCGGTGAAAGGCACTGATGCCTCGGGAATGGCGCACTCGCATCCTTGCACGCTGCCTTCCACCGCCCTCGCGAACAATCCCAGAGTCGGACTCTCATCCCTTCCCGAAGACCTCGCTCTTCTCCATCGTGCCGCCGATGAAGCTCCGCAGTGCCGCCCATCGATCCACCTCACTCGCACCTGGACCATAGCTTCCTGCCTTCTTGCCGCTCTCCGCGCTCTTCTCCGGCTGCCCGACCATCCTCGCCAGATTCCGCCCGAACCTCTCCCTCTCCTTGCCCTCCATGACCCGCTTCCGCTTCATCGCGCCCGGCCGGTGCCGCAAACTCTTCATCGGCATCTTCTTCTGCTCCACGTCCGCCTTCTTCTTTTTCTTCGCCTTTCTCATCCCCGCCATCCCCGCCACGCCACCCTCATCCCCATCCTCATCAACACCTTCCCATTCCTCCTCTCCGTCCCCATCCACCTCAACTCCCGCATCCACATCTGCATCCGGTAGGGCCTCGGCCAGGCCACCCAGATCTGCCTTCAACTTCTTCCCGGGCCGCCGCCGCTTCGGCTTCTGCACGCCGCCCTCCCGCACCTTTGTCAGCAGCGCCTGATGCCGCAGCGAGCGCTTGTCCTTCTTGCTCACGCGGAACTCGGCGAAGGCATCATCATCGTTGTCGTCAAGGGTGGCTTCGCGCTTGCGTTTGAGTGCTGTGCTCGGACCGGTGTGCAGGTCCGCGGCGGAAAGATCGGAGATGGATGATACGGGAGGCGGAGCGTAGATGCCGCGGGGATCCTTGGCGGAGCGGACGGTGCGGGAGTGCTTGGTGGGTGGGAGCGGCGCCATCGATGTCTGCCGGCGGTCTGATGGATGATGAAGGAAGAAAGTCGGTCTACCGTGGTGGCTCTTGGGCTGCACGGGGAAGGTGGGCCGAGATGGGCTTGGCACTCCTCAGACCTCACTCCACAGGGACGGCGACATCATCTGACGGCGTGCAGATGCAAATGGGTTCCCATCACTCGTATAAACGCAAGCATTGTGATACTTGAAGCATGGAAAATGCTATCCTACTCATCTTGCGGCCACTTGACCCTGTCAAGGTCCAAGACATCTGCTGCCCGGATAGAGCCTTTGCGGCCTTTGTCTCAATTCCCGTCAATCGAGTGCAGGAGCGGTGAAGCGAAGATACCTCAGCTCGGTAGCGTGATAGTATCCTTCTCTCATAAGACCCCCCTAAGCATCATGGTGATCGGCCGCATCAGGCCGTTCAGACGAGCGAAGCAAACCTGTTGATCCACTTTGATCACGTCTCCGCTGGTGGAGTCTTGAAGATGCGGATGTGACTGGCTCACAGAGCTTAGCCGTGGAACTTCCGCGGCAACAGGAGATTCTCTTTGAAGCTCTCGGGTCTTTCCCAGCGTCATGACCATGCCGCACCGCTGGCGGCTCGAGCAAGTTGAGACTCGCGTCCAGGCTCGCGATGCACTGTGTAGATCATACTACCTGAAAGTCAAGCTCGCAAGAGAGGATGTCCATCGCTCGCTTGATGAAAGATGTCCTTCCCGGCACTGCCGCCGATCACGAGGCTGTCCCGGCCCAGCCGCTTCATCGTGCATGTGGAGGGAAGAGGTGACCGAGTAGGGCCGACCCAGTCAAAGGTGCAGCTGATCGCTATACATGCCGGTCCGAGACCGGACTTCTGAAGGATCTTCGTCGTGCTGACACCCCATGAGTGAGCGAGCCCGCTCCGATTCTCCATCGAGTTGCGTTGATTCAGTCTCCGTACAGGTCATCTTGTCCGCCGGATGTTCGCAACGCCGGCGAAGAGCAAGTCTATCACCTACAATGGAGGAGCATTAGGATGTGAATACTAGAAAGCGTGCTGCCCGAAATGGGACCCAGGTCGCGGCGCTTCGAAGTGCTCGTCCGGATGTCCGACTTCGTCAGCCCAGCCATGGAAATCGCTGAGCCGTTGGCTGAGTCTTCGTGATACCCGAGCTGCCGCGAATAGGACCCTATTGGCGAAGCTGTATGGCCGAAGCTGTATGACCGAAGCTAGTCCCGTCGTTCGCAGACATGCGAAGGCGTGAGATCGTGCGCATACACATAATGGCTAGCTCCAAGTGCTCCATCACAACATCCTCACCCGAGCCGAAGCAATCACTCAAGTAGACGACGTTCCCGGCCCAGTCGGCGGGGACGCCAATCTGTGAGCTCACTGTCCGCAATGCCAGGGCGCCGGCGGACTGGACATCCGAGCCGAGAGCAAGTCGGACAGACCAGGAGATAAGTGCGCCTCGAGATCAGTGGGTATCAACGGCAGTGGTCGGTAAGTTCGCCATGGAACATACTTTCCTCTTTCCTGGCTTCCATCGTGCCCTTCGACAAGATCGCTCATAACATGGATCACGTCGGTTTGAGAATCGAAAACTTTCAAACCCAAAGCGGGATGTGGGTGAGCTCGGGACTCGGTAGGTGGATGTTGGTAGTGCCTATGAGACGTCCAGACCGAAGTGGCCTCCGGGTAACTCGTAGAACAGTCAATTGTATCTCAAGGATCTAGTCGATCTGCTGCTTGCCGGGCTTCTCTGACAGTTACAGGCTTGACGCTGTCAATTTATGCCATAACTCCAGGATCAATGACCTGCGAGATCTCTACGTCTTTGAATACAGAGTGGCTCACTGATATGCGTATGATCACAATCCGTAGACGCTGGTCTTGCTTTCTCAATGTCCGACTGATCTCGAGCGGGGACACGGTCAGAACTGTCAACTGTAGCAGGTGTGGTGAATGGCACAGACAGCATATGCCGGCCTGAGGCCCATCGAACCTCCGCTAGCGGTTCGCGAGCTGTGAACAACCTGACGATTCCACCTGCAGGCACAAAACGACTTTACAACACGTCTTCAGAACACGGTATCAACACGCAGATCGACTGCCTCAGCCATCATAAGTCGCTACATGGCGCCAACGACTCCCACCATCACAGACGCGTCCACAAGCGTAGACATCAACATGCAGCAGCCAAACGCCGCGAACGGTGGTGAGGAGGACAAGGGATTCAAGATCCGCGCCGCCAAAGCTCTCAAGAAAGCCCAGGGCTGTTTCAACAAGAAGCCCACAGTCGACACCGCACAAGGGTCGCACCAGATCCTGGAGAGCGCGGAGCCCGACGTCGTCGACGGCGAGCCGCAGATCATCGAAGGAGAGTCACTCGGGGCCGTCCAAGAAGCTGTCAGCGTCAAGACCAAGAAGTACCGACCATTGAGCTGCCCGGACTCGAGCGACAGCGAAGAGCTGCCGCAGATCGGTGTGCGCGACTTTGAGTACGCGTCGCGGGCGCCGAGCGGGCGGAGCCCGGCATATGTGAAGTTTCTGGCGGACAGGGAAAAGAGAGCGGCGGAGGAGCCGGTGGCGGCTATCAAGGCTGCTGCAGAGATCAGTGACGCGGAGGTCGAGCACGCGACTGGCAGATCTGTATCCCTGGAGCAGTGAGGGCGGACTCGACGGCGTGAAGGGGGTTGAGCAGCAAGGCATCCAGTACATTGAGCAGAGGCGGAAGGAAGGGGTACTGGAGATAGATAGACACTGGTAAGAAGATCGTCAAGCGTTGGGTGTGGCCCTGTATAGCGACAGACTCGCTCTGCTAGGAGATTGTCTGGCAGACAGTGTTGATAGCTGTAGATCGATCGTAAAGCGCCAGTAAAGTATGTCAGTCAAAAGGCATCGTGCTCAATGTTATGGTCAGGTAGGCTCTCCACTGCTGAGCATGTCACTTAGAATTGCAATCTAGACTTCGCGTATGTGCTTTCCCGCATCAGACCCAATTGATTCGGTCGATGTGCGGCTTTACTATGCGGGATACTTATCATGACCCGGTTGCGGGTAGTCCATCCAACTCTGGGATGAGCAAGTGGGGAAACGCGGCGTCTAGCCAAGCAACAGAAGCTACGTGAAGTATCCTCTATCCCGTTGTCAAGTCGTTCCCTCCCCTGTCCAGCAAGTTTTCTTTTGGCCTTTCCGCTTGATCCACAGAGTCATACGCATCGGTACAACACCTGTGAATTCAACCGCGCAAAATTCAGCATAGACTGCGTCTATACTACTACTCCATCATGTGCCGTTTCCGTTCAGAGACGAATTGCCAGCGGAGCCTGGAGCTGCTACACTCGCGACCGCTCGCTTGTATCTTGGCTTGCAATTGATCAGGTCAGACACAATTAGGCAGGATCCAGATGGCTGTCCATGTGGATATGGTCTCTCTGGGCGGCTTGATGCTGACTCCCGGTGACGATCGCCTTTCCCGCTCGAGCCGGGTGAAGAAACGTAGCTCCGGCCAGTGACGCGCGCCGTCCTTGTCTTCGCCCTCTGCTTCCACTTCTCGAGACGCTCGAATGACTCAGTGCTCCAACGTCTGCGCGAAGTCTGGCTGTCTCCGCACATGGCCTGCTGGCATGACGGTCAGAGCAGCCCACTGAACGCTACGTGCCTCCTGGGTTCGTGCAAGCTCACGACACATCAACAATGGCCGACATAATCAAATCCTCCTGGAACGACGGTTCACCAGGCACCACCATACTCGCCATCACAATGTTCTGCTTCTTTGTCACCTAGCGGTCTCACGGGCTCCTCTCGATCTTCCGAGCACGAATACTTTCGACAACGCATGCATCGGCACACGTCAATCGCAGCCCACGGGATCTCAGAATAGTCCACAACGCCCCAAGCTCGTCGGATACAGCGGCATCATCGAAACACGCGAGCCCGCATCCCCAGCGGAGAGCAAGGCTTGGAATCTGCCAACTCCTCATGAGGTCGAGACTGTGGTGAAGGCAAGCTGTGGCGACCAAGTTTTGCACGAGGTCTACTATCGTTGAGATTGCCTGCTCCACGCTGTGGGCGCGGGACATTCCCGATCACCGCAACCGGGAACGCCATAGAAGGTCGAATACTACTTTGTACGACAAGCAGCTTCTACGAGGAGCAGTCGGGGCACCGTAGCGTCTCTGAGATATTGCGGTCATCGGCCGAAGCCTGCAGAGAAGACGCAGGCCAGCGCACCTCGTGATGGAGGCATCGCGGTAAGCCCAATCACCCAAGTCCTCTCCTTCACACTCGTCGGATGATCGACTGGATGTCAGACCGTCACGTTTCGATCTCTGCGGGTCGAGCCACACGTTCTGCGTCGAAGTGGCCATTCAGATGGCTGGTTCAAAGAGCTCATTACGCCCCAGTGCGATCCGCGGTGCATCAATCGAGGCGGTCCAGAGCAGGACTCGATTCTGGATGCGGGAGATGAATGGAGGAGGTCCAAAAGGTGGATCTGAGCCAGATAGGATCCGACTGGCAGCGAAGTAGCCAGGATAAGGCTCACTACCGCTGATGACTGGAACGAAACGGTACGATCGGATCACCCTACGAAGGTGCGCATCATTGAGATCGTGTTCAAGCGGGATTGGATTCCCAAGACTTGCTGCTGCCGTGACTTCGCAGGTCATCACCACGCTAGGAGCCTGCCGCTCTCTGTCGATGAGGAGACCTGCACCTAGCACGGCTGCAGTGGCCCTGGCCGTCAATGTCCCGCTCGACTCAGATGCAGTATATGCTGCATCCAGCACTCCACGTATCTGACAGCAAGTACGCCAATCCAATCGCGCCCAGCAGTGATCAAGCGTCTCATTGCGAATGCAATCACACCTCGAATTCTGATACCCTCCGCGTCACATCTGTCGATCTCGTGTCCCTTGGAGACTCGAGCTCATCCGATTCGTCGAGTACTCACTTTTTGATGACACTGGCCCTTCGCTTGCCTTCGTGATCTTCGCTAGGCCGAGTTGTCGAGTATCCAGTGAGTCATGGTAAGGTTTAGCTGTGCCGGCTCAGACCAGTATCCTAGGGCTCTCAACATGCTGTCGCCGCGACAACGACAAATGGGAGTCTAGTAGGCGTGGGCTACATTGATCGCCTGTTTGTGAGACGGGTCATTGAGGTGCGATCTTGGACTTTTGTCAGGATCGATGGGCGTATGTGTTTGGAGGCAGCTGATATCTTGATTATTCGGCTTTCATTTTGGAATCCCTGACCTCAATCAAAGCCTATCCACTTGTGCAGGCTTCAGAGTCCATTGTTCAGTGATTGAGCATCTGCACCCGACAAACTTGGGACAAGTAGGCGTATTAGGAGAGGCATTCAAGCACTGGCACCAACGCTGCATATTAGGATAACTACACATTGTGGCCACAACTTGGGTAACATCATGCTATATGCAGCTTGATGATGGCTTCACAAGCTCACACTTGGCCTGTCTCCCGTCCGTGCATTACACAGGCCTGCTTTCTCATTCACGACTCCGCGCAACTATAGGTGCAAGCTCACATGTCCTTTCGACTGCATTTGGCGCAGACTTTAATCTGCCACGCTCTCTCTCGCACAACCGGCAGAAGATCTTACTATAGCCAAAACCAAACAAGCAAGATGCCGCACTTCCCTCCCAGATCTCAGGGCACCGCTGAGCCGGAGAACCAAGTGAACACTTCGAGCACTGCTGATGCAGGCGAGATCCCACCAACGGATGGCGAAGCGGAGAAGGCGGGTCTTAGATCTGCGAAGTCAGCGTCGCTTGTCTGATTCAGTGGCGAAATGTGAGCATCGGCAGGCAGTATGCGGTAAAGCATCGCGAGGTTCTGACGTTGTCTGCTCTCATCGCTGCCAAAGCTCGCTTTTTCGGGACGTACAGAGTCTCGCGGCGCATCGAAGAACTATATCCCATCTTCGCTGGCCTGATGGGCAATGTTTGGGCGTGCTCGCCTTTGGAAGATGACAACTCGTCCCCCGCGGCCATCGCAATCAAGCCTGGAAGATAGAAAACGGGTGCCCGAGTCTCTGCTCGCAAAGGTTGTGGGAATCATCGCTGTGAACGGCAGATCTAGCAAGCACTGTCACGCCGTATAAAGCCTGGTAGTGGTCCGATATTGCGAGGATTAAAATATAGTCGTTTCAGTTCTGTTCTACCGTTAGCGAGTCAGTGTGTATGCTAAACGCCACACCACCCCCAGAGAACACATCTGCGAGCTCCAAGCCTCCATCGGATGTCCCGACTCGCAGCCCGTCATCGAACATCTCACGCATTTCAGCGCTGCATCAGGAGCGTATCTCGCGACGCAACACAGCTCGCACAACCCCAACAGACGATATAATATCACCGCCTTCATCCATTCGCACCAGGTCCACAACTTTCGCCCAATCGCCAACAAACTCCGTTTCGAGAAGACATGAACGAAATCCTCAACAGCGGTGATCTCAAAGTCAGCAAGGTCATCGGCATGCGCGAACAAGCCGTGAAGCGGCGTGAGGAGCGCGTTGCGGCTCTGGAGAAGGAGGCAGAGGAGATCGCTGCAAAGGCGAGTGCCCTGGCGAAGGCGGCAGAGCTGATGCTGCTCGAGGCCAAGGCGCTCTCAGCCTTGGCTGCGACCTTTGCCGGTAGCGCGAGAGATTTGATTGCGGCTTATGGGGATCAATATGATGCGGAAACGCTCGAGGACGACACCGGGTTGGGTATCGAGGATCAGGACGCAGAGCCGGTGGGACACGACCACTCGGCCGTCAGCTGCTCGCACCAGGCCCTCCAGAGTGGGCAAGCCTCAGCAGCCGCGGGCCAAGGCGACTTCAAGGACCACGCAGGACAGATGATGAGGCTCCCCGGCGATGGAGAGGATCGCCCAGAGAGAAGCCTGTGGATCAAATGAGGAGGTCTCTCTGGGCGATAGGCGAGACGAGCCCCGCAGGATCGGACGGGCGGCGGGTCACCGATAGACAGGCAGCGCGCCCGGATCTGCAACATCATTGACTGTCCCGGTGTCTTTCGAATACGGCGGAGCCATGCACGGAGATCAGAGACTTTATGACTGCAGGAGTCCGGCTACTACGATCATTGGCGGGTTGGCCACCAGTGAGGTTGAAGACCGAATACCCATATACTCAGCTGCTCTCAAGAAACTCTCACTGCCCTTCCCACAGTGCGCGTCGACCTTGCATTATTTCTGACTAGCCTTTGTCCCGGTAAGCTCTCTGGGATCCGGGTGACTCTCCAGCCCTCTTTCGGTCTCCCCTCGTAGCTAACGCTTGATCGGCATCTATTGTAGACATTCAAGCATCTGTTGACCCTGGATTTACAGGAGTATGAGCGGTGGAGACAAAAGATATGGTCGAGTGTAACAATACAGCCGTAACGCCAGCAACGAAGCAAACCATCGAGCTTTGTGAAGTTTGTACTTGGCCCGTACGCAGGCAGACTGTCTTTTGTGACCCCATCACTATATCAACGGCCGCAGGCTCAATCTATCATAGGTGAAGTTCCATCAATACAGTCATCGTTCCTCCACCTTCTGTGTCTCGGCTAATTCACCCTCCTAGACCCGCTGTGGTGCCGCATTCCGTTTTCGCCCCTCGTACTCCGCTGCGATCGATCTGAGTTGCGTCACGAGGTGGCTCAACTTTGATGGCAAGGACAGACTAGACTCCGCCTTCTATATCCATTGCCCCGGCTACTGGTCGACGTGAATTTGCCAGCGTATATACGTCAACATGAACGGCCTGCTGCCTGACTCTTCGCAACTTCACACGACACGCGCATTCACGATGGGTGAGTGGCAGCGTGGACGCGAGACTGCGCGGTTGTATCCTGAGCGTCGAACTTATCTCGTTCGATGCACTGACAAGAGCAAGATCAGCCTTTGCAACCAGCGACCGGCACTCTTGGACCGCCAGAAAGTATATTGACACCTGCACCTCCACAAGATCCACACCTGCCCTCTCGCTACCACACACGCGTGCTGTCAGCATGAGCGAGACCAGGAAGCCGTGGCCGGAACTCATGGGACTGCCCGCCGAGGTCCGCGTGCAGATATACCAGGCCCTGCTCCCAGAAGCGCGTTTGATCTTCCACATCGACACAAACTACTCGTATACCTTCAGTCCCCGCGCCGACAGTCTCATGCACCATGTCAACAAGACGGCGTTGATCAGCATGCGCGCCATCTCGACTGTCAGCAGACAGGTCCGTGACGAGAGTCGATCCATCCTCGACAGGGCTGCCGAATCAATCGAGTATCAGCTTTACCACGGCACGACCAACATTAGCTCCACGATAACTCGACTGTTCTACACCATGCTGCCGAGGGTGGCATGTATCAAGATCGTCGACCACCCTTTCGGCTGGCAGACGAGCCCCAGGTGGGGCAGCCTCCTAGACTTGGAGCGCGAGCAAATCCATCTCGCTCGGATCGGGCAGCCGAAGAAGATGGCGATGCTTGAGCGCCAGCTGACCTTACGGCTGATCCCGGATGCGAAAGTCGGGAAGGACGGGCCGAGAGGATGGACATTGGAGACGAGAGTCGGGCGGCAGAAGACGGCGGCGACGAGCATGCGGTGGAAAGTGGCCAGCCGGTACAGCGCAATGATCTACGCGCAGATGGCCCAGACGCACATCGCAGGGGGCTTCGACGGGCTGTTCTTGCACCATTTCCTCGCCATGACGGCGAGGTGGGACGGCCTGATCATGCAATTTGACTAGGTCGTCCTCGGTCGGAGATGGCGGCGATCATTGATGGGGTCCGGGAGCGGAACATGGCAGATCGCAGGCTTTCGCCGGATGAAGGGCAGGACGCAAAGTTCTATCGCTGGCTGGCAAGGACGCAATGCAGCAGCAACTTGTGTAAGTCAGCATGGGCTATCGCCAGGACGTCGCCAACTCCTCCGGGACGGATTGAGACAAGCGCGCAACATATACACAATGCGTGTGCTTCGTCTCTCGCTTCGGCACTCCGGTGCAGGGTCCGTGTGGAGCTTCCTGTGCTGAAACTTTGCGAGTACTCTCATGATAACATGGACCGTCCAGTCGAGCTGTTAATGTCGCCCAAGGGGAACCAGAAGGCACCACATTGCTCCCAGGCACTACCTCCTATACCATTATCGACCTTGCCGATCCAACTCCGGGGTCGGTACTCCATCGCCTTCCGTGATGGAAGGTGCGGGCATTGCAAAGGCCGCCAGTGGGATGGCCAAGAACTTTGCCAAAGTGCAAGGTATATCGCACGTGTGGAATTGGTTGAAGAGCACATGGCTTAAATCGTTACTCCAGCAGAAAGTCGAGTCGGAGTCCAAGGAGTGAAGTCGGAAACTCCGAGGGCTGACCTGCGACCCCGTCTCGAGGCTCTGGCCTCAGGCTTGCCACCGACTGCGAAGATCTTGAGACGCTGCACAATCACCATAAACCAATGGCTTGCGGATGTGGCAGGCGATTGTAGCAACAGACGGCGACACTGTCAGCAAAGCCACGGTGTTGCGCAGCTCGCTGTGGCGAAGGGCGCAAGTCAAGGATCTGAGACACCTCAAACGATAGAGTAAAGATGTCATGGTACAGTGTGCATAGGTACAGTCTCGGAGCCCGTAGGCTGATGCCGTAAGTCATCAACGCCCCCGCGGTGCCCGACCCTCTTCCAGGCCGGCCGACCATTATTCGCCGCCAAAGCCGCCGTGCGCCGTTGACCGTCCCACCGTGATCGTGATAGTAAGTCGAAGCCCGTACCCATCCGCTTACATGAGGAGCGCGCCAGCAACCACACCGAGCACGCCAGCCGCGGAGCCGACCATCTTGTAGTTGGTGGGCATAGCGCCCGAGCCGGAGGAAGTGGAAGCGGCGCTGCCGGCCGACGTCGCCTCAGCGACCTGGATGCCGAAGCCGGTGCTGGTCGTCACGACCGTCGAGCCACCGGTCGTCACCGTCGTCGTCACCACGCTGGTCGCAGTCGTGGAGGCCGTGCAGCCGGACCACGTCGTCCACGGCGCGTTGGTGCCCCACGGCCCACTCGTCCAGCCGGACCACGTGCTCGCCGGGCAGCCCTGCGTACCCCACCAGCTAGTCCAGGGGCCCGAGGTCCACGCGCTGTTGCTCTCGCTCGCCCACGGGCCCCAGCCATTACCTTGTCCACCGAATGGACCGCCGTGGCCCGCGCCGCCGTGCCAGCCCGGGCCGCCGCCCACGCCGGAGTTGTTGCCGTTGCTGCCCGGGCCCCAGCCGCCAGGGAAGACGGGTGCGCCGGTCGTCATGCTCTGCCAGCTGCTGGCGACGCTGGAGAGGCCGCTGGGGAGCGGGTGTGCGGAGGTGAGAGAGGCCCAGGCAGAGGTCTCGGTAGGCCAGGCGGAGAGGGAGGCGGCGGAGGTCCAGGAGCTGTACTGGCTGCCGAGGGAGGACCAGGCGGAGGTCTCAGTGGGCCAGCCGGCGGAGGAGGCGTAGGAGGCCCATTGCGATGTGACCGAGGCGGGCGGGCCTTGCGGAGCGGCGGCGGCGAGGGCGATGAGGGTGGAGGCTGCGGCGACTTTGGTGAACATGATTGCGGTGTTGTTGTAGTGATTGGGTGGGAGTCAAGGTCTGGAGTGGTGAGATGGTGGCTGTAGGCGAGGAGATTATTGTCGAATGGGGGAGATGAGGAAATACTTGATGGACAAGAAGGAGATTGTTATACCAAGCCTCTCGCCCTGCTGCGCCGTAGTGACTGCTGCTGACACGCAAAGGCCGCGTACGTTGTCCGGGCAGCGTCATGCTTTTCGGGCGCAGAAACCAGCCGCGGGAGGCTGACGATGATGCTGGGTTTCATGGCTATTTCGGGCTCAGGCTGTGGAGAGCCGCAGCCATGTCCGAGATGGCTAGGCGTGGACGACAGCACAGCAGGCGGAGCTGCCATACCGAGCTGTCACACGCCCGGCACTTCTTCGTCGCGCCACCAATTCTCCGAGATCGACAGCAACGTGGAGCCAACGTTTTGGTTGACATCCGTCGTCCTCCTCGTCGGCACCAATTGCGCTTGGAGATCCGTGTCGAAGGCTGATGAACGGCCAAGAACGAAGCCGTCGCCAAGACTGCCACGCAAGCCCCTCACGCCGTCGTCAGCATTCGACGGTACATGTACCGACTCCCGACCTTGGCTGGACCGGGTGTTGGTCTTGCGGGGAAGTTGGACTCCAGGAATTGCTTGGTGAGCTTACGCCGGCGCAGTATGCGGAGGAGGATGGCACGAAGGAGGAGATCAGGTGAGCGCGAACTATACCGGGAAATCAGGCCACGGCACCGCCCCCACGACCGGCAGGGCTGAGAGGGAGCGCAGAGCAGAGCCGCATCCTCCTCCGCTGGCGTTGGCACCTTGAAGCCGATGGCGAACCATCGTCAAGCCGGACGGTACGCGTGCCGAGATGCTTGTCGTCAGCCTTGAGCTCCGCGGCGACCCACGAGCTCCACCTGATCTGCTGGATGCCGACGACTCGCCACCATCCTATCAACTCCGCCGAACCCCACCGCTTCGACGACTGCCATTGCCACCCCGTGGACATCGCTTCTGGCGTGCCCGAGGCAGCTTTAAAAATCTCGGAACGACACATCTGCAAGTCCAAACAATACATTCCGTTTGGTCCAGGCACACGAGCACAATGCCTGCCTGTCAAGGCGGCCTTCAAGACCTGTCACAGCGCTCTCCTCGTCCTGGGAGTATGCGACACGCCCATCAATGACCTCCCTCAGCAGCTTGTCGTGAATCATGCTGCTGGTGGTTTCTCCTTCTCCTCCATCATCTTCTCATACCACGCTTTGGCGATCCTAATTACCTCCCCCTTCCACGCCAGTCCCACACCGCCTGCTTCAATCTCCCTCTTCTCCTCCACCTCAATGTCCGTCGTCACCCACTTTAGAAACACCCCAATCCCTCTCATACTCCTCTCCACCCCCATCTCCAGAAGATACGCCCAGCCCTGCTCCAGCCGACCCTCGGAACAGCACTCCTCCGCGAACAGCTTCCCGCGCTCTTTCACACTCGCCGCATTAAGCGCGTTCGCCGTCCTCGCTCGCTGCCCTGCTCTCTGGTGGAAGTGCTCGCCTTTGGTCTTCAGCCAGAACTCCGGCCTGTTCGGCAGCTCGCCTCCCGCAGACGGCGTCCAGACGATGCCCTCGCCTGCACCGCTCACGCCCATCGCCGCGCCGAATGGGCAGGCGGCTGCGACGGCGAGCGTGAGTCCCTTCGCCTCCGCCAGAAAGGCTTCCCCGGCGTCCGCGGACGAGTAGGCGAGGTGGAAGAAGCCGCCGCGACTCACATTGAGCATGCCCGCCGCCGCATCCTCAAGGTCCAGATGCAGCTCAATCGGCTGCCACGCACCGGCGACGTGGACGCCGCAGAGCACGAAGCACTTGGGCAACTCCGCAATCGCGACGCCCTTCTGCACGCCCTGCCCGATCCACTCGCCGGCCAGCAGGACCGTGCCGTCCTCTCCGTCCTTGCCCGGCTCCGCGCCTGGATGCCGATCTCGCCATCGCTGCCGCACAGTTCCCGCAAGCCGATGGATCGCGGGACTGCGGGTGGAGCAGAAGAGGGCGAAGCCGAGGTTGTCGCTCGCGACCGAGAGTCGGAGGCGGTTGCGCGACTGGCACACGATCTCGCCGTCGACGTGTACGACGATGTCGGCGTGCGTACCGTGGAGCTTGACGGTGCCGGTGAACTCAAAGCTTGCAGCTCTGGTGGGCCCACTGGACAGCAGTGCCGCCATAGGAGTGGGCGGGAGGTTCTCCGGGAGGCGATCGGGGTGGAGGAAGGCAGTGATGTTGTGGGTCAAGTCAGCGAGCTTGCCGGAGGTCTTTGGGTACAAGGTCGAGCACGCCGCGTCGACATCCGTAGAGTTCGCGATGGTGTCTGGGTCGGCGCTCATAGCTGGGTCTGCCTGAGACGCACGGGCGACCGCTGCGCTTGGGGCGCCGTGTGAGGGCGGACCCTGGGTCTTGAGTCGTAGCGCAGCGCTTGGAAGTGGTGAGTCCATGGTGGCAATCCACAAAGGCTGCGCGGGCGACTGTACTGAGGGCATCAATCTTCGCCTGCGACCTGTGACCAGCGATGCTTGCAGTCTGTATCAAGTCCGCGGACTCGAGTCATCCTGTTCGCCATTGAGTCACAACATTAGACGATCCCGGTAGATAAGCGAGAAGCGAAGTGCAGCCCTTTCGTCATCACTTCCGCTCGGCGTCGTGGTGAGTAGGTCAGGAACGACACTTTTGCAGCCTCCGGCTTGCGGCCGCAGCAGTACTCAGGCGGGACTCGGGGATCGTGGCGCATGCTTTCGTGAGTCAGGCGAAGCTTGGCCTCCCGACCTCACCCTTTGTCTCCGCTTCGCCGCATCGGAAAGATATCGATACACAGCTGCGCGTCGGGGCGAGAGCGTGTGTAAAGCAGCAGTGTTGCGTTGGTCTGGCGTCCCGTATCTGGGTGAAGACTCCAGACCCGGAGCGAGCAGCCTTGGGCTTCTAGAGAAGCAGAAAAGAGTGAGTTGGGATGGCGGAAAAGGAGTAGAACATGGGCATATGCTCGGAGGGAACATAGCGGCTCACACACTTCGTAGTCCCGCAACACTGCTTGATTGTCGGATCGTCGGAGGTTCAGCTTTGCGGACCGCTTGAGAACACGAGTTCTGGAGATTCCCTTGTCAGCGGCATACGTCTTCTCTATACAAGCGCCCAGTTCTGCGACATCAGAGAGCGAGCATGATAGCTCTCTCTGCAGCGCCACTGGCAATTCGTCGAGGCCTCACCATACTGGCAGGGGCAGCCGTCACCACGGCGTTGCAGTGAACTGGAATCAGGAGAGGCAAATGTGCTGTTCGTCTGTCGTACTGAGAGCATAGCAAGTAGCCAGCTGGCCATCTCTCCACATCGAGCTGGCTCGACCGATACCCACCTCCCGGTACACCGTCCTGATCGGCGCTGTTCGGATCATCGTGAGCCGTTCGCCGCCTGCCCTATCCAGTCTCGCACTTCCTCGCTCGCCCTCTCTATCACACGTCGAGACCATCTTGATCCGTTGAGCCGCGGCCTGATCGTCGCTCGCGGCCTTGCCCGTGCTCTGCATCTCCTTGCCACCGTTGTCGCGGCCCTCAGTTATCGGCTCCTCCTCATCCTCACCGGCAATATCCAGCGAAAGCATCTCCGTCCCCTTGTATGCAATCATTGCAGCCTGCTCGTACTTGGCCTTGAGGGTCATCTCGTGTGCCGTAGATCTCTACAATAGGCCGTCGTGCTCGCGCTCAAGCGCCTGGCAGCGCTGCTTCAGCTCTGCCTTCTCCCTGGTGATCTTATGGATGTAGATGTTTAGCGAGTTGGACTCTTGCTGGAGGTCATCGCACTCGTCTTGGATGCTTTGTAGCTTTCTCGCGCGCTTCTTGAGGTGCTGGTCCCACACAAGCACGTCTTGCTCCCAGCCGAGCAAGCCATCGACGGTCGAGTGACCCGTCGTCCTACTACTTGGTGTGAGTAAGTCCTCGAGAGGAGCAATGACGGCACGACGACGTACGACTCTGGAGGAGCTGCCATCCTCGAAGTTGGATACGTTGGTGCCTTCCAAGCGGGATCGCTGTGCTGCTTGTCAGCCAGACTCGCCATCGGCGTCGAACCCATTTGACGAACCTTGCGTACCGACCGGCGCTTTGTATCGGCTCCATCTCAAGTTTTGGAAATACGTATAGCCAAGTCGTAGAGATGCGTGGAAGTGGTATAAGGTCGCGTGTCGCACAGAATGTGCGCTATCGGGATTGGGTTGGAAAATGTGTGCGGCTTTCACAAATGAGATCACGATGATCCGCTGGCAAGAGGCCAACCGACGCTAAGCGATGCATGGTTCCAGTGTATGCAGACCATCTGAGAACTTCGCCGTCGATTGCCGGGGTGTGAATGTTCTAGATTTGATCAGTCGTACAGAGATCACACAGCTGGGAGTACCACCTGTGCTGCGGCCGGCCCATGAGTCCGATGTGTATTTACGATAGAAGCATGGACGATCGAAAAGATCGCGTTGTGGTGTCCGCGGTCACGCTTTACAGTGTTCTCATCGAGGTGTTGTTCGGCACAGCTAAGCATCGCAACAAAGGTTCTCGAGATAGCCGTCTCATTGACAGTAGTGCGAGCCTTTCAGAGCCAGCAAGCTCAATCTCCACCCCCCGATCCTGTGGTGCTCCATGCCGTCCGTCCCAGTGACGTTGTGCGTGCAGGCCGCCTGCATTGCGTGTCTTGGACCAGATCGACGTAGCGCACTTGCAGCGCACCTCTACCCCATTGCCCTATCCCCGCTGATGGTCTCGTGATCCTTCGTCGCACCTGTATCTCTTTCACTGCGTCCGCGTACCATCGCCGGGCTGGTTGGAGTTGGGTCTGTACCCAGCTTGAACGGCTAGCCGGTACTCCGTCTTCAGCGCGGCTTCGGACGTCGACAGCGCCATCAGCTCGAGCAGGAGTTCCTTCTCTCGAGCAAGCCACTTCGCCTCGGTGTTGAAATTTTCGTTAACGAGATTGTGCATCTCCAGCTGCAATGCGGTGCACCTCTTCTGGAGTTCATCGCACTGCTGCGAGACGGAGTCGCGAGCTTGCTGTAGATCATCCCAGTCGTTGTCTAGAGCCTTCGCGCGGTCGGTGAGCTCCTTCTCCCACGCCTCTAGGCTCTCATGGGTCGATGTGGGCGGCATCGTGCCTCTGTCGCCTTATGTCAGTGCCTTCGGACGTGCCATTCTCAGGCGGAGGTGTACGCGAGGTGCGAGTGGGCTGTGACTTACGGTGACCGTGCGATGGAGTGGAGGAGCAATGGCAAGACACGTCTGTCGAAGGAGCTGTTGTTCGAGACGCGCCAGGAAGGGCGCGGTGGGTGATGTTTGATCGGCCTGCGAGAGGTCTTGGACGATGAGCTTCGTCGAGTTGCGAGAACCGCCGAGTGTGTATGTTGGATGACTCGAATTGGTGTAGCAGGTTCGATGAATGTGATCGGGTCTAGTGCAGCTGAAAGGATGTAGATTTGATCAGTGGCCGGTGGGAGGAGGGGGTACTGTGTGTCGCTTAGTAGGCTGTTTACCACACGAATCCTTGGCATATAACTAGCGGACCTGACACATAAACGGCCACCGACGTCGTCTCAGTTTTCTCATCACCGCCGCCACCCACAGCACCACCACCACCACACCCCGCACTCCGCCCTGCCGCCATGGAGATACCGATGCTGGGTGGGCCGTTCTCGGCGGCCGTGGAGGCGTACGAGGCGAGGCAGCTCACGGCGTCGCGTGATGGGCTAGCGGCTTTGATCGTGGGATACCTGGGCCGCCGGTCCCAGCTCACGACCATCTCCGACGCAACGACCGCGCCCTCAGCGTCCGCCGCGTTGCAGTGCTGGCGCGACGCCGTGACGGAGGTGGCGAAGTGGCAGCGGCGCTGGCAGTATCGGGCCGCGTTGCTGAAGAACCGGGAGAGCCGGGTCAATGTCCTGCGGGGGTTTGAGGAAGATGGGATCTGTGCGAGACTGCCCCTGGAGCTTCGGAATCTCGTCGTCGAGATGCTGGCCGAGTGCGCAGACGGATCCTACGAGCCGCACGGCAGGATCGCGGTGACCATGGGACCGGACATCGACGCCATCTGCGAGCGCTTGATGCCCTCGACATGGCAAGATCGACTCGGGTATGGCGCCGCCATTCGCCAATTCCTCCTCGACGACAGAATGTTCGAACCAACAGTGGCGACCATCTGCTCAACTCCGGCGTCGGTACAGCCCTGGGTGCCGGATCTTCGCGACCTCGGACTCACCATACGCAACTCCCTCGGCTTCTACTCGACGAGTATGACCCAGATCCATCTCGAAGTCCGGATAGTTCGGCCGGAATACGTCGTCAACGCACAATGCTGGCCGACTGAGCTGTATGCATATCAAGAGAACATCATGCCGCTGATCTCTGCATGCTTCCCGAGTCTGCTCAAGCTGAGAGTCGTCGTGGTTGAGGACCGCGTCGATCGGTACACGCTCATGAGTAGGCACTCGCCGCCGACCACCCTCACAACGCAAAGCTATGCATTGGAACTCGTGAGGCTTGTGTGGCTAGTAGCAAGACTGCGCACGAGATCAGTATTCTTCGGTTTCAGCACCCGCGATGGGTCGACGGAGGATGCCCCTGGGCCATACCTTTCAGCAAGACGAAGGGTGTTCTGCCGTACTGGGTCGGAGGGCACGCGGACTCGGTTGGAGATCACGGATGGAGAAGATGAGGAGCTGGCGAACTATTTCCGCACGCTCTAGTAGTGCCATCATACCGTAGCTGCTGGGATTAACGATGTGAAGGGTGCACTGAAGCGCGGGAGCACGCACACGCTGGACGGGAGATCAAAGCAGCCGTAGGTGGAGCGGGCAACAGCGATCTCGGCAACGATGGGCTAAGAGAGCAGAGGATATCGATGTCCCCCGGGTCGAAGTGCTCAGAAGCTGAGCGCTCACAGCAGGCAGCAGACTGCCGCCAATGCAATGATCACCACCAAGCTTCCACTGCGAGTCTTCGTCATGTCTGCTCCACTCTTCTTCGAGCTTGTAGCCGTCGCCGCACTCGTAGCAGACGGGTGATGCGTGCCAGTGACAGTGGCCGATCCGTTGCGCTTGGGCTCCTGCACCTTGGCGTACAGCGAGCAGGTCGAGTTCCCCTCAATCAGGCAGTCGTCCTATCGCACTGTAAGCGTGTGCAGCAAGTCGCGGAGGCAGACAGGGACTTACCGTGATACAGATCGATTGCAAAGCAGGTTGCGATTCCGGAACGAAGGTGTTGAGGGCGCTGCATCTGTACCCAAAGGCCTCGTATAGTTGGTCGCCCACAATCTCCAGATCCGCAAGCGCGACGCCGTAGCTCGCGGCGCTGAGTGCCACCTGCTGGACGAAGAAGCCGAAGTCGTAAGGGTCAAGCGCCATGAACTTGTGCACCTTGTACATGCTGATGGCTCCGTTGTAAGCGGGGAAACCGGGCTGGCTGTACTTGGAGCAGCCGAGCAGGATGCCGAAGTAGGCGTATAGATGGGTTATGAGCTTACTAGATCGACGATCAGTGCTGACACAGCGAGGTCGCTGGCCGAGGACACATACTATTGGTTCGATGACTCCCCGTCCGCTGGCTTGCCCTTGGCGATGGGAACAGCAGCCCCGTCGTCGAGGAAGTTGATGGAGACGCCACTCTCACCTCCTCTGTTGGACGACTTGAGTGAGCCATCGAAATAAGGCAGTAAGTTGACAGCAGTCCCGTTGTACGTCTGGTTCGCTGCGAGAATGCCGGGCACTTTGATGTTCGCCGTGGTGGGCGTCGAGTTACCAATCACCGCAGTGTTGACCAGCAGCGTGATGAGAGTCTCCTGGTTCGTCGCATTGTTGTCCTTGAGCAGGGCAGTAGTGTAGTAGTCGCACACCGAAGTATTTGATGGTCTTTGCGCAGAAGCCGAAGCAGCCAGCAGACCTGCGGCCAGCACGAGTGAGAACATCTTTGCGGGCAGATGTGGCTCTCGCAGATGAGGTTGTGGGGACAGCGTCGTGAAGTACCGAACGAGCAAGGCCGTCGCCGGCGTGACGTCGCGTGGAATGAGAGCGTAGAATGCACATTCCGGCGTGCCAAGATACGCCGCTTGATTGGGGCGAGGATTGCGCTACCGTCAGCGAACCTTCACGGTGGTGCTGGTGTGCATGAAGAGCTCAGATGCTCACGCAGTCGAGGGCCGGCCCCGAGCGGAGAAGCCAGGATCCACCCACTCCCGGGAGTCAAGCTTCGATGTTGGCAGACCACTGCATTCAGGCGAGGAGCACTCAATGAGGCGACTTGACAGGGGTGAGGTCGGTGCCTCTGGTGCGCAAGGAGTCCAGAATGTCTCGGCAGTGCTCCGCATCCTCGTAATGGCTCCCGGTAGCAGACGTCCTGCAGTCTGCTCCGCGTGCCCGGTGCAGACGTTTGGAACAGCCAGTCGGCATCGCCAGTTCTCCACGTCTCCAATCTGCTGATATATGACGACGGCTGCGATGAATTCGGAGGTCGAGCCGGGCGGCAACGGCCAGTTCGTCAGCCACCGCGGCCCGGGGATCGCGTGGCATCCCAAGTCCTCCGGTGTCATGACCGCTCAGAGACCTCCCTCACCTGAATGGGCGTGCACGATGTCGTGCACCTAGCTGTCTCCCACCGTGGCGAAGCCGGTGCAATCCGGGTCGCGAAGCCACGAGCGCTGCTCGGTCTTGATTGCCACTCTTGACCACCCTCGAACTCCCTTTGCACTTCGAAGGCTCGCTGCAGAGTGAGAACAAAGTGTAGGCTGAGCTGCACATACCGCCGGTCTGGCGCAGATCTGTGGCTGGTGTGAAAGCGATGCAAAGCCCGGAGGCGGCGTCGACGTCTAAGATGCACCTATGGTCGGCTTTTGCTTTGCGGCGCTCCGATAGTGCAGGACTACTGCTTAGCAGCGGTGGAGAGAACGGCGACGGATGTCGAACCCTACTCAAGCCCAGCAGAGGTGAGGTCTCGGCGGCGGAGGACATCGTTGATCGTCGCCGATCGTGGCGGCCGAGCACTAGGTGGTGGCGAGCGTAATGTCGAAGGAGGGTGCAGTGACACGTGGTACTCGTGCGCCGGCGAGCGTAATGGGAAGACCAAATTGTCATGCGTTGGAGGCTGATGCTGAAGTAATCCACAGGCGTGGGGCGAGTGGGCTCAAGGAGAGCTGACGGTCATCGCCGAGCCGTAGCTGCGTAGCGTTCGTACAAGGCATACATATATGCGACCACTCTCCAATCCTCCCTCGGTCCCTATCCAGTTCCTTCCAACTATACAACCCAACCTCCAGTCCCTCCATTCCCGATCGTCCTGCTCACGAACTCCGACTCCCCATCGGCTCAAACGGAAAGCAGCCCGCGACGATGGCCATGACGATGTACAGCGCGGCGCAGACGTAGATGGGGACCGGGGTGCTGGTGTCGGCGTAGGTGGCCACGACGGCGGACATGATGCCCATGAATCGGTTGAGGGCGATGGAGATGCCGTTGCCGGTGCCGCGGTGGGCCGAGGGCAGGACCTCGGGGGTGTAGGCGTAGAGGGTGCCGTAGTAGATGTTCTGCGGGAGGAAGGGGACGGTCAGCAGATGGTGGGGGTTAGTTGTGGGTGGGAATGATGAGAGGGTGTTGGTCTCGGTCCTGGACCAGCGCCTGGCGCCGTCGGCGATGGCGATGTCGTTGGCGACAGCCGCGTGCAGGACGTCTCCTTATTGCGCGGGGGGACGCCGGCACAGCGTGCGCGGTCGGACTCAGGAGGGGTGCAGCAGATGCCGTGGTCAGCCGACTAGGTATCGACGTCGGGCGCAAATGCCTCCGATGCGCCGTGTATCTCAACAGGTGGTTCCGCGCGATCGACAGAAGCGTAATGGTCCGGCTAGCGGCTGTCCGAGTGTGACCTCTCTGTCTATTCTCGGCTCCAGGCCGAGACCAGCCCGCGGTATTATATCGTCAGACTGCGAGGATCCGGCGGTGAACAGGCGCGCGTGGCTACGAGAGCATCGTGTATCGTTGGGCGCAATCGACTGGAGGGACAGAGACGCAGCACCGAGTCCAAAAGTCCAGTTCGTCGCATTGGGCATGGGCACCGCGGAGTGCAGCACAGTGATAGGCTCACCACCCAGACATGCCACCGAAGTCGTCCAGATCATGTTGTCACTTTCGGCTCGGAAACTCCAGTCATCGCAGACCTGCGCACGGCGCTCGTGGAGCAGACAGTGAATGCGATGGCTACAGCGGAGCTGATGCGGGACCAGAAGACTCTCGGAGATTGATGGTTGATGTTCGCACTGCTTGGCTATGGAGCGGAGAAAGGAAGAGAGACGATGAGAAGGACGACTTACCAAACAGAACCCAATCGCGCACGTGAACCCGAGGTTCTGCGCATTGCTCTTGACCTGCGTGTAGGCGAAGAAGAAGACCATGGTGATCAACGCGCCAATCACCATCGTCCCGCGACGGCCCCAGAACAGCCCGCTCTTGCACATGTACCCGGCCAGGATGGGCGAGGGGATGCTGGCGGCGTTGGCGATGGCGTAGTTGCGCCACTGGTCGCTCTGGCTGAGGCCGCCGAGCGCGGCGCCGCGGGTGGCGAGGTACGTGGGCAGGAAGACATTGTAGAGCGGGTAGGCGAGGCCGATGAGGAGCCAGGAGAACCAGATGAGGGAGGTGGAGAGGCCCATGCGGCGGGTGGCGTAGAGGCCGCGCAGGTGCACGAGGATCTCGGCGAAGGAGAAGCGGCGGGAGGCGTGGGCGGTGACGGAGCCGCGGCGGGCGCCGCGATCGCCCAGGTCGGTCATGCCGCACTCCTGCAGCTTGGCCAGGGTGAGGCCGCAGGGGCGGTGGTACTTGGTGGCAATGAACTGCAGCGTCTCCACCACCTCCTCGTCGCGGCCCTCGCCGAGCAGGTACTTGGGCGTCTCGCGCAGGTGGATGACGGTGATGCGGAGCAGGCTCATGACCAGCACCAGGGCGCCGTTGGCGAACCAGACGTAGCGCCAGCCCGGGTTGGTCTTCCAGTTGCAGGGCACGCCGGTCTCAGAGGGCAGGCCGGGGCAGCTGTAGTTGGGCAGGAAGGCCCAGGCGAAGAGGCCGGCGATGACCTGGCCGAGGCCCCACCAGGAGGCCATGAGGGTGAGCAGCCACTGGCTCTTGGAGGGCAGGTACTCGAGGAAGACGGCGGTGTCCAGGACGAGGTTGCCGCCGGAGCCGAAGGCGGAGAGGCAGGTGAACAGGCCGAGCACGATCCAATTGGGCGAGGCTCCCGCCACGATGCAGAAGACGCTGGAGATGAGGAGAGAGTAGTTGAAGGCGTACTTGCGGCCGATGACGTCGGCGGACAGGCCCCAGAAGAGGGCGCCGACGAGCATGCCGACGTAGACGGCGATGGTCAGGCCGTACTTGTAGCCCGGGTTGAACTCGTAGGCGGCGTAGGAGGCGATGATGGACTGGATGAGCAGCATGAGGCTGTCGACGGCGTAGCCGAAGCCGTTGAG